>WEIS01021892.1:22293-62104 GCA_013389965.1 Todus mexicanus | reverse complement strand
ATGCGCTGGGGGCCGGCCAGGGGGTGGGGGTGGGGGTGCAGCTGGAGCGTTCCCACCATGACATCAGCGCTGCGCGGCCCCGGGGGAACGGGCGGGGGGCGGCTCGGTGCGAACGGAACTGGAAAGGGGAACGGAGCCGGGCCCCGGGCATGCTCCCGGAGCCTAAATATGATCGTTTCCGTGACGAGCCGCTGAGCACCCCGATGCCATCGCCGTGCCCTTCGGCGGGCGAGGAGCCCGAGCCCGGCACCACGTTCTGCGCGTTGCTGCCGCGGATGCCGCAGTGGAAGTTCCCCGGGGCTCCCGGTTTCCTCGGCCGCGGCCCCTCCGCCACCTCCCGGGAGCTCGCCCGGGCTGCTGCCGCCTCTGCCGCCTCTGCTGCAACCTCCGAGGGGAACCCTTCGGCTTTAGCAGCCGTGTTGGGAGCCTGCGAACCGCTCTGCACCGCGCCTTGTGGGGGACCGGCCGGCGGGAGGCACCGGGGAGCGGCACCGGGAGCGGCGCCGGGAACGGGAGCGGCACCGGGACGGGCGGGGGCTGCTCGGGCCGGCGGCGAGGAGTGGAGCCGCAAAGGCAGCTTCATCCGCAAACCCGCTCAGGGCTGGCTGCACCCCGACGACAGGGTGCTGGGACCCGGCGTCTCCTACATCGTCCGGGTAAGTCCCTCCCGGTCCCGGTGAGAAAACCTCCCGGTCCCGGTGAAACGCCCTCCCCGGGCTCACGGTTGTCCAGGAGCCGGTGCCCACCGAGGGCTGTGGCCGCATCCCTGGGGCCGTGGTGGAGTCTAGAGGGGATTTTTTGGGGTGTCCTGGGCAGCCACTCCCCTACACCCCATCACCGGCAGCCCCGGGCCCGTTCTGCTGCCCGGAATGTCTGGGAGATGTTACCGGGTGGGCCCGAGGGGGGATAGAATCATAGAATCGTCAAATAATTAAGGCTGGAAAAAGACCTCTTGGATCATCGAGTCCAGCCTATGACCTGCCACCACCACTCAGCTAAAAATCGATGGGGACCTTGGGGGGGTGTATCTGAGGTGGGACCCCAGCCTTGGGACTCCTCAGCCCTTGTGGGGATGGCACAAGCCGCAGCGGAGCGATGAGTTTGTTTGGTCTCAGGGCAGGGGTTTGGGGTGTGCAATGGGGAATTTTGAGGCGGGGGGTGAAAGGGGGATGTGGGGTCCCTAAATCTGGCTCTTCTCACTGACACCCGGTGCTGTGGGATCCTCAAATCTCTTCTCACTGACACCCGTCTCCTTCCGCTCCCCTCCTCTCCATCGCCCTGATCGTGTCCCCCCCTCTGGGCACCCCGCAGTACATGGGGTGCATCGAGGTGCTGCGCTCCATGAGGTCCCTCGACTTCAACACGCGGACACAAGTCACCAGGTACAGCCCCGCGGTCCCGCTCGCTGCACCCCAACACCAGCCCGGGCTGCTCCCCGATTCCTGGGGCCCTGCAGAGAAATGGGGGGATGGGGACACACGCACCCCCCGAGCCGGGAGGATCTGGGGGGCCCTGGCCCTACGGGATCCACCCTGCGCGCGGGGACGCGGCCGAAGGGCACCGCTGCCGATCGATGGGTGGAAAGAGGAGAAGGGAGGTGGCCCCGGTGGGGATTGCGTAGGGCAGCGCTGCAGGGAGGCTGCGGCGCCGGGGGCTGGGGGGGTTCATGCCCCCTGGACCCACAGAGCCAGAGGTTGGGGGGAGGCAGCCGGGAAGGGGTCGGGGATCCGCAGCCGTGACCCCGTCCCGTGGCCCTGGCTTGCAGGGAAGCCATCAACAGACTGTACGAGGCGGTGCCGGGCGTGAAGGGCATCTGGAAGAAGAAGGTGAGTTCGTACCCAGCCTGGGGTCTCTTGGGGTATCCCCGCGTTGGCTCCTTCACCCCGGGAACCCTGGTGCTGGTTGGCTGCATCACCCCCCATGCTCCTCTCGTCCTGTCAGGCTCCCAACAAAGCCCTTTTCTCCATCCTGGGCAAGAGCAACCTGCGCTTCGCTGGCATGAGCATCGCCGTCAACATCTCCGTGGACGGGCTGAACCTCATGATCCCCACCACGCGCCAGGTCAGAGCCGTCCCCGGGGGCGCAGCCGCGCCGCCTCCTGACCCCTCCGCCTCCCGCTGCCAACTGGGAGGGCTGGGAGCCCCCCCGCTAAACCCCGGCGGGCCGTGTCCCCCCAACAGATCATCGCCAACCACCACATGCAGTCCATCTCCTTCGCCTCCGGCGGCGACACGGTGAGGCAGGGGCAGCGGGGGCAGCGGGGACGGGGTCTGCCCGCCCTGTGGCTGAGCTGAACCAGGGGGCAGCTTGGTCCTGGGGCTGGGGGTGACCCCGTCCCCTCGGCCCGGCCCCCCCAGCCCTGCTCCCTGCGCGGCGGCAGCGGGATGCAGGCGCTGAGCTCCCCCTGTGCCCCCCAGGACACCACGGACTACGTCGCCTACGTCGCCAAGGACCCCATCAACCAGAGAGGTGAAGGCTGGCAGAGGGGGATCCCTCGCTGGGGGCACGAGGGGCGGCTCAGGGGGGTGATGTGAGCATGGGGGAACCACTCGAGCCGTCTGTCCGTCTGTCTGTCCGTCCATCCATCTGCAGCCTGCCACATCCTGGAGTGCTGCGAGGGGCTGGCGCAGAGCGTCATCAGCACCGTGGGCCAGGCCTTCGAGCTGCGCTTCAAGCAGTACCTGCACAGCCCCCCCAAGGTGGTGGTGCCCCCAGACAGGTAGGGGGGATGGGGGGGACTCCGCTGCAGCCCCACAACCCCTGGCCTGGCCATGTCCTTATGGCTGGGGGGTGTGCTGGGACCCCCTGTGTCTGAGCAGGGCAGGGTGTCCCCGAGTGTCCCCAGCCTGGGGAGGGGTCTGAGTGGGGCAGGGTGTCCCCAGGGTGTCCCCAGGGTGTCCCCAGCTCGCCCGTCCCTGCCGCAGAGCGCTGGGAGCGGAGGAATCGGCTTGGGGGGAGGACGAAGAGGCGGCCGAGCACGATTACTACAACAGCATCCCGGGGAAAGAGCCACCCCTCGGGGGGCTGATCGACTCCCGGCTCCAGCACAGCACAGCCCAGGGCCACGTCCGCGCTCAGCCCTCAAGCCAGGTGAGCCCCTGGGGTCTCTGCTGGCCTCACCACGGGGGTCCCAGGTGGGTCCTCCACAGCTCCGCTCCACCTTCACCCATCTCCTCTTCCCAGGGTGCGTTTGCAGCCAGGAGAGACCAGAGCAGCCAACTGGGGCCACCCTGGGAGCTGGAGAGCCAGGGTGGGTACCTCCCTGGGTGGGCGGCACCCCGGGCACGGTGAGCGGGGGTCCCGGGCCGGCAGTGACGGGCGCTCCTCGCAGGCCAGCCCTTCGACGGGTACCTGCAGGCGGACGGTCACCCCTTGGGGCCGCGGGACTACGAGGAGCACATGTACGTGAACACGCAGAGCCTGGACGCCTGGGAGCCCGAGGCGGCGGCAGGGGCAGCGGCGGCGCGTGGGGTGCCTGAGGAGAGCCCCAAAAAGGATCTCTTTGATATGAGTAGGTCACCATGCGCTTTGGGGGGGGGTGTGTGTCTGGTGCAGGGGTGCCCAGCTGCGTGCTGCAGCCCCAGCAGTGCCCAACACTGCTTGAACCCAGCGCGGTGCCACGCTGAGCATGGAGGCTGGGGAGCTGGGGAGCATCCCCAGCCCTGCTTTGTGCCCCGGGGGTGATGTCCTGCACCCCCCGACTCCCTCAGGGCCGTTCGAGGATGCGTTGAAGCTCCACGAATGCATAGCTGGGGGCAGCAGCGGCAGCAGCCTTCCCATCGAGGACCAGTGGCCGAGCCCCCCGACGCGCAAGGCTCCCGTCGCCCCCACGGAGGAGCAGCTCAGGCGGGAGCCGTGGTACCACGGCAAGATGAGCCGGAGGGACGCCGAGAAGCTCCTGCAGATGGACGGGGATTTCCTGGTGCGGGACAGCCTGACCAACCCCGGGCAGTACGTGCTGACCGGAATGCACAGCGGGCAGCCCAAGCACCTGCTGCTGGTGGATCCCGAGGGTGTGGTAAGGGCAGGGCGCGGGCGGCGCGATGGGGACCGGGATGAGGGGTGCTGGAGGGAGCTGGGCTTGCGGGGATGGAGGGAGCTGGATGGGGAACCCGTCCAGGGGGCGGCTCTCCTGGGTTCCAGTCCGCTGCGCCTCCCGGGTGTCCAGGTGAGGACCAAGGATGTGCTGTTCGAGAGCATCAGCCACCTCATCAGCCACCACCGGCAGAACGAGCAGCCCATCGTGGCCGCCGAGAGCGAGCTGCACCTCCGCCAGGTTGTCCAGAGGAAACAGTGATGCCGGGGGGTATGTGAGCCCCCGACCCGCTCCCCTGGCACCGGACTCGCCCCAGCCCTGGGACAAAGCCGGGGCTTTTCTGCCCTTCCCTTCTCCGGTTGTGCCTGATCTCTGGGGGAGGCAAAGACCCCCACACGTCCCAGAGTTGGGCTCCCCATCCCCTTCCCCAGCGGAGCCCTGGCCCCAGAGTGGCCCCCCGACTGCTGCCTCCCCTCCATCCACACGGGGCCCCTCACCCGGCCGGACACCACGACGATTATTCCGCTCGTGCAGGAGAAGCGCTGCCGGGGCAGGAGCCAGTGACAGCCTCCCTGAGAGGGATGGAGCCCGAACCCAGCGCGGGCATCGCCGGGGGGCTGCCCCGTGCCCCTCCTGCCGGGGGTCCTGCCTGGGCGGCGCTGGGTGCACCCAGACCCCTCCTGCCCCCGGCGCCGGCTCCACCTCGGCACGAGGAATTGGTGCCTGGACCATGACGGAGCAAACTGGGTTGGGGTTGGTGCCAGGAGGCTCGTGCGAGGGCTCGCAGGGTTGGGATGGGGCGAGCGGGCTTGGCAGGTGCGTGTGTGTGTGGGTGCGTATCCGTGTATCTGTGTGTATATCCGGGTGCATATCTGTGTGTTTGTGTGTATCTGTGTGTATCCGTGGGCATATCTGTGTGCATATCCGTGTGTACGTGTGTGGATCCATGTGTGTATGTGTGTGTATCCGTGTGTGCGTGTATCCGTGTGTGTGCGCACATCCGTGTGCGTATCCGTGTGTATGTGTGTGTGTCCGTGTGCGTGCGTGGCTACGTGAGGGGCAGCCGGGGCACCCTCCCTGTGCCCCCAGACCTGTGCCTCTGGCCCAGCGCCGCTGCTCAGGACCCAGCTCCCTGCCTCGCTCCCTCCTCTCTGCCGGGACATTCACCCATGGGGTTCCCCCATCACCCCCCAGCTTGGTTGCACGAGCTCTTGGCTCTTTGGGCTGCCCACAAAGACCTTCTGGAGGCCGGTGCCACTGGATGTTGCTGCTGGTGCCGCATTTCCAGCTGGATTCTCCCCCGGAGCGGCTGCAGGATGAGGCTCCCGCTGCTCCCAAAGCCCCAGAGCCCTCCTCAGACCAGAGCCAGGACCCAGACGCTGCGGGGAAGGCGCAGGGCAGGGGTGAGCTACTGGGAGGAGAGGTGGCCCCTGGGGACCCCCCCGGCCGGCTCGGGGCTCCAGCAGGTTTTTACGGTGTACCCGGCCCCATCTCCAGCGTGTCTGGCACCCGGCGTGGCTCCGGGGTTTGTAGTACGTTTCTAATTAAACCTGGAAATGAGTCAAGGCGCCCGGGTTGTTTGTGCCAGCCCTGGGCACGGCGCTGGGATGGGGTTCAAAGGGGCTGGGATGGCATCTCCATCACCGCCAGCTCCCGGCTGCTCCCACCCTGGCTGCCTGCCCCATCCTGGCCCCTCAACGCTTGTCTCTGCCTCCCTGGGTCACCCCCTCACCAGCTCCGGGTGCTGGTGGCCTGTCCCAGCTCTGCCCAGTCTACCCAGTGCTGCCACCGACACCCAGCTCATAGGGCAGGGGCCACCCTGGCACCCTCTGCCCCTTCCTGGGGATGGGGCCGCCGGGTGCTGGCCGACTCAATGAAGAAAATCAGCCCCCAAATCAAGCCCGGGGGAGGGCGGGTGTAATTTTCCATTGATAGTCGAGTACCTGCAGGGACGCGGCGCTTCCATCTCAGCTGCTATTTTTTGTCCTGTAGTAATGCGTCTGCGGAGATAATTGCGCCGTTCCCTCAATAGCAGAGGCAGGGAAAGGCAGCGAGAGAGAGCCTGGACTTTCTTCTTTTCGCTGCCGGTGACCAAGCCCACGCTTTTCCCCAGCTGCTGCTGCCTCTGCCCCGGCTCCCAGCCCCTGGGGATGCCGGGGGGTTTATTTTGGGGGGGTTTAACTGCTTTGGTTGAAGCTGGGGTGCAGTGCTGGTGGCTGTGGGGTGCAGGGAGCTCTGCCCCCCAAGTCCTGGGTTGTAGGGCTGCTGTTCAGAGGGCTTCAGGAGCCTCCTGGAGAGGGTCCCGCTGTGGGGCAGTGCCTGGTGCAAGGAGAGGAGGCACGCTGGGAGGGCAGCAGTGTTCTTGAAACCAAAAACAATTAAAACAAAGAGGAGGCCGTGATTGAGTTAAGTGCAGACATGAAGGATGCTCTCGGAGCACCAGCTGGATGAGCAACTGTGTGTTTGAGCTGCTGCCCGGGGGGTTGCGGAGGGGGCTCAGCCCATGCCCTGGCCTCCTGGGCTCCTGGCGACAGCCCCTTCCCCTCGCCAGGCTCCCTCTTTCCCAGCTTCCAGCAGGTGGTAGCACGATGCCAGCTCCACCAGCCACGGCCCCTGCCAGCAGCCCCAGCCTTGCCAGTGTCTCCAGCATCCCCAGCCCTCCAGCATCCCCAGCCCTCCAGTATCCCCATCCCTCCAGGATCCCCATCCTTCCAGCATCCCCATCCCTCCAGCACCCCCATCCCTCCAGTATCCCCATCCCTCCAGTATCCCCATCCCTTCAGTATCCCCATCCCTCCAGTATCCCCATCCCTCCAGTATCCCCATCCTTCCAGCATCTCCATCCTTCCAGCATCCCCAGCCAGGCGTTGCTCGCTTGTGGTGCCATTCCCAGGCCTTGCCAGGTGCCACAGCCTCCAGCCTGACCCGAGGGACCCCTGCCCATCTCGCCCGGTCCTTGTCCCGCTCCCCATCACGCTGCCTTGGCCGGCAGCTCTGGAACCCCAAGAGTTTGTCCCCTCCACGCGCTGCCTGGATCCATGGAGAGCCCTGGATGAGGGGGAGGCCAGCAAGAAAAGACCCCTCCCCTGGCTCTGTGCTGCTGGGTGCCAAGCGAGGGTCCAGAGTTCATTTGGGAGCCCTTGGAAACCTCGTTTTCTGCCGGCCTCGCGCTGTTTGTTCTCTGCCCGTTTCGGTTCCGGGTGCGGCAGCTCCCGCCCCGCTCCGTGCCGGGGGCATTCGGGATCTCGGCGTCTCTACCCCATCGCTGCAGCTCCTCTCCTGCCTCCAACCTGGAAATCCTGCCCCGAGCTGAGCCCAGCCAAGCTCAGCGCAGGCAACGGGCAGCCCTGAGCATCCTGCCCTCCCTCGGTGCCCAGGGCCGGCTGGCGCCCAGCCGAGCGGGCAGGGCTGGCCCGGCTCCAGCGCTCTTTGTTATCTCAAGGGAGCTCAACCATTTCGGCACCTTGTTTACCCACCGTTGGTTGGGCAAGGGTGGAGGAAAGACAAACACCGCTGGGCCTTTTGCTCTGCCGCCGCCGCCCCTTCCCGCTGAGCCTCGTGCTCCTCTCCTGGGCTCCATCTGCCCCCCTGAACCCCCTCTCAGGACTCAGCACCCTGCAGCATAGACCCCGGGGTGCAGCCGGGACACCCTCGTCCCCTTTCCCAGTGCTGCTCCTGAGACATCCCTGCCCAGACCCCTCCAGGTCCTGGTTGGTTCCTGCTCCCCACACGCCCCATTTGGAGGATCCCAGCACCTTTGCCAGCTCCAGCGGAGGTTTGCAGCTGGCTCGAGCTGCTGCTGCTGGCCAGGCAGAGCAACGTGCCAAGAAAGCCCCTAAATCAGAGCTCTGGCTCCACGCAGCCAGCTCGTTTTATCAGCTGGGCGCCAGGCTGCCGAGGGAGCCACCCTGCCTGGTGCAGCCCTGGCCCCAAGCCTGGCAATCCCTGCTCTGGGGCTGAGCACGCAGGATTGAGCCTCCTGCCCATCCCTGGCAGCGTTGGGGCCTGCAGCGATGCTGCGTGGATCCTCCAGAGCCCTCAGCATCACCTGGGCCTCATCCTGCCCCTGTGTTGTCCCCGCCATGTACCGCTGGCTCCCCTCATGACATCAAACCCCTCGACGCACTCGGCGGGTGCCGGAGCTTTGTCCAGAGCTTCGATGAGCTCAGAGCTCAGCGGGTAGAGCAGCAACAACCCCATCCCACCAGTCTCAGCTCCTGGAGGTATCAGCGATGAACGCGGAGCCGCTGCCACCCTGCTCCCGGCCCCATCCTGGCTCTGCGGGTCCTGGTCCCAGTCCCGGTCCCAGTCCCGGTCCCATCCCATCCCGGGAACTCCTGGGTGTCTACACCCCGTGAGCATCCACCCCTTGGGGCCACTCGGTGCCGGTGCTGGTGCCGGTGCTGGTCCAGGGGTTTTATCTTGTTCCCGGTGCCGGTTCCACTGCCAGTCCCGGGTCAGTGGTTTTATCCCAATCTCGGTCCCGGTCCAGGATATTTATCCCGATCCCGGTACCGGTGCTGGTCCAGGGGTTTTATCCCAATCCTGGTGCCAGCCCCGGTCCCAGGCTAGGGTTTCTATTCTGATCTCGGTCCCGGGGCCAGTCCCGGGTTTTTATCCTGGTCCAGGGTTTTGCTCCTGATCCCGGTCCTGGTGCCGGTGCAGGGGTTTTATCCCGGTGCCGGTTCACGATTTTTATCCCGATTTCGGTGCCAGTGCCAGTCCCGGTCCCGGGTTTTTATCCCGGTGTCGGTTCCGCTGCCAGTCCCGGTCCAGGGGTTTTTATCCCAATCTCGGTGCCGGTTTCGATGCCGATCCCGGTGCCGGTTTCGGTGCCGGTTTTCGGTGTGCCCGGGCGGGGCTGGGTGCCAGGCGGGGGCGCGGCGCTGGGAGGTTGAAGGCGGCGCCCGGGGAAGGAGCCGGAGCCGCCGCTCCCGTATAAAAGCGGCGGCCGAACCCGCCCCGCCCGGGCTGCGGCGGCGGCGGCGGGGCCGCTCCGGCTGCGGGGGCCCNCCCGCTACAGCAACGTCCTCACCCCCGACAAGATCCCCGACTTCTTCATCCCGCCCAAGCTCAGCGCGGCGCCCGCCGAGGCCGAGGGTCCCGAGACCCCCGCGGCGCCCGCCCTGGGGCCCTCGGCCTCGGAGCAGGATCTGGCCGGGCGTAAAACCCCTCGCAGCCCCCGTCCGTCCAGCCGCTCCCGGTCCCGGGCCGCCAGCCGCCACATCATCCAGATCGAGAGCGCCGAGGACGGGACGGCCGAGGGGGGTTTCGGCACCAACGTGGACCCGCAGGCGCAGACGGCCATGTCGCTGCCCTACGTGCCCAAGGCGCAGACCTCGTACGGCTTCACCACGCTGGCGGAGAGCCCCCACACGCGGCGCAAAGAGTCGCTCTTCCACAGCGAGCACAGCAGCCTCTGCCCCTCGCCGGCCACCTCGCCCAGCGCCCAGCGCAGAGCCAAGCTGAACGGCGAGAGCAGGCCCCGGACGCCGGCCGACCTGGGCGCCGCCCTCATGCACCCCGGGCGCTACTTCAGCGGCGGCGAGAGCGACACGTGCTCCTCGGCCGAGTCGTCGCCGTTCGGCTCCCCGCTGCTCTCCCGCTCCGTCTCCCTCCTGAAGATCTTCAGCCAGGAGAGCCAGTCCAAGGTCATCAAGCTGAAGCACTCGGTGGCCCGCAACAGCTCGCTGTCCACCGACGACAGCTCGGCNGTCTGTCTGGGTCTGTCTGTCTGTACCTGTCTGTCTGTCCCTCGGTCCGTCCGTCCCGTCCAGCCGCATCCCCCGGCTCCGCGTCCCTCGGGATTCCCCGGCTGCGGCCGCTTCTTTTCCTCTCCTGCCTTTTGACGGGTCCCGGTTTCTTCCCATCGCTGCTGCTGCCGCTGCCGGTTCTTTCCCGTTCCCGACTCCTGCGCTGACGAGTCCCGGTATCCATCGGTGCTACCGGTTGCTTCACGTCTCCCCTCCCGGTTCCCATCAGCGCTCCCGGTTCTTTCCCATCCCTGTCCTCGCCCTCCCGGCTTGGGCAGTCCCCCTCTCTCGGTGCCACCGGTTGCTTCCCGAGACTGACGTCTCCAACCTGCGGCTTCTCGGTCCCCGGTTCCCGGTGACATCGTTGTCCCTCGGGTCTCTTCCAGCCTCGCACCCGGCGGCACCATGTGGCTCCTGGAGCGTTTGCGCGGCGTGGCCGAGAACGGCGCGTCCCGGGGCGCGGGGACGGACGAATCCCCGCGAGGCTCCCGCTACAGCAACGTCCTCACCCCCGACAAGATCCCCGACTTCTTCATCCCGCCCAAGCTCAGCGCGGCGCCCGCCGAGGCCGAGGGTCCCGAGACCCCCGCGGCGCCCGCCCTGGGGCCCTCGGCCTCGGAGCAGGATCTGGCCGGGCGTAAAACCCCTCGCAGCCCCCGTCCGTCCAGCCGCTCCCGGTCCCGGGCCGCCAGCCGCCACATCATCCAGATCGAGAGCGCCGAGGACGGGACGGCCGAGGGGGGTTTCGGCACCAACGTGGACCCGCAGGCGCAGACGGCCATGTCGCTGCCCTACGTGCCCAAGGCGCAGACCTCGTACGGCTTCACCACGCTGGCGGAGAGCCCCCACACGCGGCGCAAAGAGTCGCTCTTCCACAGCGAGCACAGCAGCCTCTGCCCCTCGCCGGCCACCTCGCCCAGCGCCCAGCGCAGAGCCAAGCTGAACGGCGAGAGCAGGCCCCGGACGCCGGCCGACCTGGGCGCCGCCCTCATGCACCCCGGGCGCTACTTCAGCGGCGGCGAGAGCGACACGTGCTCCTCGGCCGAGTCGTCGCCGTTCGGCTCCCCGCTGCTCTCCCGCTCCGTCTCCCTCCTGAAGATCTTCAGCCAGGAGAGCCAGTCCAAGGTCATCAAGCTGAAGCACTCGGTGGCCCGCAACAGCTCGCTGTCCACCGACGACAGCTCGGCCGACACCAGCCCCAGCGCCCAGCGCCGCTCCCGGAGTGCCCCGGCTGGGGGGCAGCCGCCCACCGCCCTGCTGCCCCTGGACCTGCCGCCCGGCCGGGATCGCGAGCACAGCCTGAGGCTCAGCCGGGGCGGGAGCCTTCGCCTGGCCGCCGAGTACGACCCCTCCAACGCCCGGCTGCGCGTGCGGCTCGTCTCCGCCGAGGACCTCTACGACGCCCTCGTCGACCTGCGCAGCATCAACTGCTGCGTCTCGCTGTGCCTCAACCCCGGGAAGCTGCAGAAGCAGCGCAGCACCATCGTCAAGAACAGCCGCAACCCCGTCTTCAACGAGGACTTCTTCTTCGACGGGCTGGGCCCCGGCCACGCCAGGAAGATGTCCCTCAAGCTCAAGGTGGTCAACAAGGGCAGCAGCCTTAAGCGGGACACGCTGCTGGGGGAGAAGGAGCTGCCGCTCACCAGCCTCCTGTCCTGCCTGTAGGTGTTTGCTGCCTGCCCCTGGGGCTGGGGCGAGGGCGGGGGGTCAGCCCTGGCCCCCAGTCCTGCTGGAGGAGGGTTTGGGAGAGCTCCTCGGAGGAGGGATGGGGTTGTGGGGGGTCCCCAGGGGCGGCTCTGCCAGCACCAACCCTCCCGCGGTGGGGCAGGCAGGGCCGGCAGCCGCTGCCTCTCCCCTCTGCTCCCTCCGGGGCTGCGTCTCCAGGAGCCCAGCGGGAACCAGGGAGCCACCGGCCCCATCTCCCCCAGGAAGGGTGGATGTCACCTGCTGGGCTCTTCCCTCCCTGGTGCCTGGGGTCCGTACCCGGCCAGCACGAAGGTTGGAGGTGGGTAGATCCCTGTAGCGTAGCTCCTGCCGCCTCTCTCGAAGCCCCAGCTCCTGGAGCCAGGTGACGGCATCGATCTCAGCTTTAATTTCAAACATCAGTTTCTCGTCTTGGAAACTGCGGAGAAAATACTGCAGCGGTGACCCAGGAGTGGGCCAAGGGAGGTGACCCTGGGGGATGAGTCAGGTTTGTGGGTTTGGAGCCTTTTCAGGATTCTCGCGGGTCTGCACATGGTGCAGGTCAGCTCGATCCGACAACCCCAGCCTCCTGGGACCCTCCCTGCCCACCCCCAGCAGCGTCCCCTGCTCTGACCCCCCTGCGGAGCTTCAGGGGCTTCGGGTTCTCCCAAATCCAGGAGGTGGCCTGTGCCCATCCCCTGCCCGCAGGAGGGAGATGCTGGGGGCTGCCACTGCCATGGCAGGGGGGATCCTGGCACCCCTCGCCCTGGGCGCTCAGCTGGTCCTGGGCAGGTATCGACAGGAGTGGCTCTCCCTGAAGCGCCGCTGCTCCGGCTGGCACTGGGACATCCCCAGTTGCTGCCGGTCCAGCTGGCACTGGGACATCCCCAGTTGCTGCTGGGCAAGGGGGGGCAGCTGTGGCTGCCCCACCCTCTGCCCTCCTTCACCCACGGGTGAGGGCGAAGGGACGTATCCCCCGTGGCCACAAACCCCTTGTCCCCTCTCCTCGGAGCGCCCACCCTGGCTCTGCCGTTGCCCTTTGGGGGACAGCGGGGTGCTCCCACCCTGCCTCCCTCCCTCCTCACCATCCGGGCTGAGCTCCGGAGGCATCGGGCCCGGCGCAGGGGGGACGCCGGCTGCGGGGGGCATTTCTGCGGGCGGCTCTCCTGCAGCCGCCGCCTCGTTTGTTTGGCGTGGTGTTCCCCCATGGCGTCGGGCTCTGCATGTTTTCTGGAAGGGAGCGGAAGGATTCGCCGCGCTCCCGCCCGTCGCGGCGCGCGTGGACACACCGGCACACGCGCGTCCCTCTGTGTTAACCCCAGTCGGTGGCAGTTGATGTTCCTCCCTTGTCCTTCGCAGCAGATGGCAGATTTCGGTGTTGGCTATTTATATCCCAGGCTGATCTTTTTTTTTTAATTTTTTTTTTCCGGTTGTTTTGACTTCTGTCTGTAAATATGTTTCGGGTACGCGAGGCGCGGCTCCGGCGGCGCCGCCGCCTTTGCATGGCGGGGTGGGGGGATTCGGGGTGATCGTGGCTGTTTGTCGAGCTTGTGTGGCTGAAAACAAACCGTGCAGGACGGAAGGAGCAGACGAATCCCTCCTGCTTGGGGTTGGGGAGGGGGATGTTCACACCTCAGGCTTCCCTGGAGCCAACAATCCTCGGCCCCCCCGAGTGCCCAGGCTCAAGCTGGGGAGGGTGGGATGGGGAGAAGGGTCATGTCCCTGAGCTGGGGGTGAAAAATCTGACCCCTGCGTAGACCCAGGGTGGGAAGGGGACCCTTTGTGGCAGCGCCCTGCTCCCCTCTCCAGCACCCTGCAGTCCCCGCGAGGGAGGCACCAACAAGGGGCTTGTGGCACCCGTCAGGCTGCAGGAGGAAGGGGAACAGGAGCTGGGCAAAGATTTTTGTGCTCTCAGATGGTTTTGGGGGTGATGAATCCCCCCGGCAGAGCTGCGTGCCTTTGGGTTTGGGGCAGGGGGATGCTGAGAGCAGGACCCTGGGCTGTTCCTTGGGTTAGGGGTGGCCCTGGGGGCTTGCACTGACCCCGTCCTCCCCTCCCAGCCTGTCCCAGGGCTGCCTCACTGGAGTCGAGCGGTGCGTGGCCGCCCGCCGAGCCCTGGTTTGTGCTGCCCTGAGTCCCGTTGCCACGCTGGGTGAGCAGTGTGGGAGCTGGGATGGTGCCCTGGCTGAGTTTTATTTCCCCGTAGCTCTTTTCTACCGTTCCTGCTTTGATATTTTCTGTGGCTGGATTTAATGATGCATTTTTGGAGTGAAACAAAAAAAATAATAATTAATTATTATTATAACAACATATGAATACCTGGATGGAATGTTTGTTTACGGATGACTTTCCCTTTTTAGTGCAATAAAGTCGTTTCTAAAACAGATGCTCCTGGTTTCCCAAGGCTTTCCCTTTGCCGTGGCTGTGGCCTCCTCACGGCCTCATCATCTTCCCTGCGCTGGGGAAATCGGGGAGCAGAGGTGGGACCTTGGCACCACCCAGTTAGGGAGCAGGGATTGCTCTTCTGGGGGTGATGCCCATTCCCCACACCCCCACAGGGGCTCGGAGCGCTTCAGAAGCTCCTTCAGGACACGGTCCCCTTGTGCCGACCAGCCACGGGGCAAGGTGGGAGCAAATCTCCTGGGGGTGTGGGAGCAAATCTCCTGGGGATGTGGGCAAAGGGGCCATTCGTGCTCCCGGGGGGCACACGGCTGCTGTGCCCGTCGTGGCTGGGGCAGAGCCGAGCGTCGCGTCGCCCGCGTGGGGATGGGAACGCTCCTTCCCACGCGAGTCCTTCCACCTCCTCGCAGCTCCCCCAGCCTGGCCCCTGCGCTGCTCTGCTGCTGATTAAGGCTCTGACGATGGTTTTGTGCTCCCCGTCAGCGGCGTGGGCTGGAGCGCTGCCCTGGCAGAGGGGCTGGCTGCCCAGCACCCCCAGTATCCCCAGCACCCCAACCCTGGGGCTGTGCTCCTGGGGGGCTCGGAGCTCCATGAGACCCTCAGGGGTTCCTTGGGTGGTGGCCGAGCTCTGGCCCCGTGGCAGCGCAGGGGTGGAAGCTCTGCCTGCTGCTCTCTGAGCTTCACAGCCCTTTCCACCTCCAAACCCCAGCACCTCGGGTCGGATCCTGCGCAGCAACGCTGACCTGCTCCGGCAGCGTCCAGGTGTCAAAGCAAACCCGAGAATCTTTGCCCAGCTGTGCCCTCAGCACGGTGCCACCGGCAGGCACGTGTCTCCCGAGTGCTCCTCGGGCATGAGCAACACCAGATGAGCCTCTTTCGGGGTGTCCCTTGGATCGTTTCTCTCCCCTGCCCTCCCCAGGGACCCCCAAGGAGCCCGGCTGTCGACGCTCAGCAGATCACCCCGTTTTTCTCCCCCACCTGCCATTTCCAGCTCCGCTTTTAACCAGCCGCCGCCGCTGAAGGAAAAAGAGGGAGGTTTGCCTGTTCCTTAAATGCCATTTTTCTAATTTCCACCGTTCTAATAATTTGTCATTTTTGGCAGAAATACAGCCTGGGAGCACCAAACAGATCCGCCCTCTCTCCTCCCGCGCCCACAGGGGCAGGGAAAGCGGCGGGGCGAGAGCTTGGCAGGTGCCAATAATTTAAGTAGCGCTTTTATTTCTCGAGGTGTAAAAGCTCCGGCGGTGAGCAAGAAAATCAGGCTGATTAAGTTCGTCGGAGCTGGAGAGGATGGGGTCAGCCCGAACGCACGGAATAAAAAAAACTAATCCCTGGAAAGCGTTCAACGTTCAAAGCCACCGAGAGGTGGAGAGGGGTGTTTGGTGGGGGAAGATTTAACTGGGAATTTCTAGTCATCGCGGGAAGGAAACGGCGGCGGCTGCTCCGCGCCCTGGGCTGGGATCAGCCTTGGAGCTGGAAGATGCTGGTGGGGAGCAGGGACACGGCCCCTCTCCAAGTGCAGCCTCCTCGGCAGGGAGGATGCCCAGGTGAGGGCTGAGCCCCAGGGTGGTTTGGCCATCGCCGGTGATGCCCACGCCAAGATGCTGAGCCCTGGGAGCTTTGCCCTGCTCGGGGGCAGCTCTGGCTGGGGAGTCGCTGCTGCAAGACGCGTGGCTGGGCAGCAGGATCCGCACGGGAAACTGAGGCAGAGCGAGGAGGCGGCTGGATCAGAGGAGCCGGTGGCAGCTGCCGCCTCCTTTCCCCTTATCTCCAGCGCAAGATTCACCTGGGCGAGACGCGCACAAAGACCTCGGCTATTTTTAGTCCTGTGTTCCCACAATGCGAGGACTCAACTTCTGAGAAAATTGCCTGGAGCTCATTTAGCTGCGTGTGTGCGATGGCTGGCGAGGGAGGGAGAGGGCAAACCAGGGGCTCCGTCTCACTCGGGGGGTGCGGCAGGGCCAGGGCTCCCCAGGAGGGTTTCCCAGGGGGTCCTGTCCTTGCCGGAGGACACCCCGTCTCTCCCCACCCTGTCCCCTCGTTGGGCAGGGGATCCCAGGGCCGAGCACTTGGCCCATGCTCGGGGGTCCCCCGCAGCGACCGAGCAGCTTTTGGCTGCGTGGGGCTGCAGCAGCTGCGTCTCCTCTCCAGCTTTTTAGGCGCCCTTGGGACTGCGGGGAGCTCTGAGCGGCCCCCTGGGCATGACATGTCCCTCCTCCCACCCCCAACCCAGCTGCCGAGTTATCGTTTCGGTCAGGAAAAAGCATCTTCCCGTTGCCTGGCAACCCTCGGCCGCCTGGTCCAGCGGCGGGGAGCGGAGGGGAGGTGGGCTCCGCGCTTGGGGGTTCTCCCACCGTTTGGGTACCGGAGTCGAGGTTGGGGGTACCAGGGGTGAGCGTGGTGCCCACCCCGAACACCGGTTGCGATCGCCCGACGCGCCCCCGAGGTGTGAAGCCGCCGCTGGCGGCCGCAACTGGCCACCTTTGAGTGCCCGAGGGACCTCCTGGGATGGTTCGTGATGCACCAACCCAGCAAACTGGCCACCAAGAAACCTCCAGAGGGGGAAAACCTGGCACCCAGCCGAGGGGCGGCAGCTTGGCAGTGCCCATGGGGGGGGTCCCGCTCCGGAGCCAGGTGGGCACCAGCAGCATCTCTGCCCCGTGGCTTTGGGTGCCTGGGAGCGGTTGTTGGGACACGGGACGTGCGGGACAGGGCGCGTGGTGGGGAAGTGGCGAGCACAGCCCGGGCAGTGCCGGCTGCGCCGAGCGTCGGCCTCCCCCCGGCTCCTCGCCTTTATTGCAGGCGTTTGTCTTCCAGGGCAGCGTGTCTGCTTAAAGCCGAGAGGAGAGACTCCCACTGTGCTCCTGGGAGGAAACCAGAACTTTATTGAGCCCCATCATCCCCTGTAGTCACATCAGGCGAGAGGTAAAGCCGGAGGGGAGCGATTGTCCCTTTCAGCCCAGCCCCCTGGGGCACCGGCTGCACCCTGCCAGCCAGAGGATCCTGCTCCTCCAAGGGCCACGGAAACGCCGCGGGCTCCGCTGGCAACAGGGACGACCTGCGGCTCCGTGTCAGCCCCGCAGCACTTGGCAGGTCGATAAAAGCCGTGCCATGGTGGAAGCGGCAGCTGCCGGCGTGTCCCCAGGGCAGCGAGCGCTGCCTGTCAGCGCCGCCCCAGGGCACACGCTCCTTGGGTTTTTGCTTTTCCGTCTGAGCTTTGCTCTCCTGCTTTGAGGTTGGCAATCCAGCGAGGGCCCCGGGGCCAGATCCGGCTTCTGTAGCCAGGGAAAGGCAGCGAGCAAGGTGGGAAGTGCTGCCTCGGATTCTCCCTCCTCATCTCCTCCGGCGGAGGAGAAATTCATGCAAACCCCTGGAGCCAGCGGGGCTGAGGGTGGAGGAGGAAGAGGGCAGAGGTTGCGCGGTGCCGTGGGGGATTTCTCACACCTCTCATCTCCTCTCTTCCTCCAGCAACCTGCTCTCCGCTGGCTGCCGGCTGGATTTTTAAATGCTGCCTTTAAAACATTTGCAAAATGCCCAAAAGCGTCAAGCAGACTCAGGTGGGAGGGGAAGGAAAAGGCATAAACAAAGCGGCCGGGAGGATTTGTTAAACGCCAGCAGCTGCTGGCAAACACTTGAATATCAGCGCAGGCAGGTGGGCACCGATCGAGGCCTGTGGTGTTCGGGGCCAGCGAGTGGCACCTGGGGGAGGGAGGCTGTGCCCGGGGGGACGGGGGCACCCGGTTGGACCTAGAGCTGGGAGATGCTCCAGGTAGCAGCTTGGGCAGAGCTCCGCTGTTTCCCCAGCCGGACCCCAACCCCCTAGGAAGGGGACACGTCCCCATCACCCTCCGGTGGCTGTGTGGGTGGTGGCAGCTCCAGGAGCGGGACGCGAGCCAGGCGTGGGCCCGTGTCTGCCATCGCGGCGGAGGCAGCGCCCAGAGATCGGCTGGACACGCCGCAGGGAGCTCGCCTGGCATTGCCATGGTAATGGAGATAACGCGGCTGCCAGGCGGGGAGCAGCCAGGGCAGGAGCTGCGGCAGGATCAGCTCGCTGCGAAGCTCACTCAGCTGCACCGGGGCAGCACCAGGAGCCCCAACCCGGCGCCTGTCGTGCCAACACCCTCTGCCCGCGGCAGCACGGAGGGCGGCGGCGCATCCTTGCTGCGGGTGAAGCCTCCGCACCCCTCGCACCCACGAGGACGCCAGAGGTTGTGCCAGGCAACGCATAAAACCCAGCGATTCAAACCCTCCCGTTCTCGTCGCTGCCAGGTTATAGTTAATTCCTCTCCGCAGCTCAGCCCGATTCCCCGCGCGGAGCTCCCCCCAGCGCGGTCCAATTGCCGTGTGAGGTTTCCGTAATCACGGATCTTATCAAGAAGGTCGGGGTGAAGCGAGAGCACCGCAATTAGCCGGCGCCGGAGCAGTAGGTGAGCGGCTGCTCGGCGAAGGCTCGGGTCACCGGGGCCAGGGGAGGACGTGAGTTTGGCCCAGTGCTGGCCGAGGCCATGCCCAGTCCACGGCGGGCAGGGGGGGATGCTCACAGGGGCCAAGGTTGTGGTGGCGCTGGAGCCACCGAGCACCGGCGGTGGTTGGCAGTGCTGCCTGCTCGGCTTGTCAGGGCGGCAGGAACTGGAGATGAACTTATCAGCCTCAGTTTTGGGTTTCCCAGCTCCTCTCATCACTCCTGGTGCCGCAGTCCAGCTCATCCCAGCCCCTCGCTGAGCAGATGGAGACCTTGGGGCAGGGGGAAGATGCTGGGAGCTCAATCACCAACAAACCATCACCCTCCTCCTCTTGGCAGCTCTTGCTCTGCCCGGCCACGGCAGAGGCAGCTCCTGCTCCCTGCCCTGATCTGGGCAGCCCAGGAGGGACCTGCTGGTGGGAAACAAGACGTGGATCCCACCCTGGATGAGCCCCCACATTACCCGAGGGGCTGTCCCCCAAAACCCTCCCAGCGAGCTCAGGCAAGCAGGGTAGAAACCCACGGGAGATGTTGCTCCAAGCTGCCATTCAGGAATTGACGCGCTTTTTTGCGGACAATCTGTTCCCTCCCACCGGCGCTGGCCGCCTGCCCGCAGCGTCTCCTGGGAGAGGCGTCGGGCGAGGAGAGAGGCTCTGGCCACGGGGCCGATTCGCCCAAAGCCCCTGGGTGCTGCAGAACTGGGCTGGGCTGGGCTGGGCTGGGCTGGGCTGGGCTGGGCTGGGCTGGGCTGGGCTGGGCTGGCAGCGGGGTCACCGCCTGCCCTGGGGTCAAACGAGACGGTGACTCTGCCAGCCCTGAGCTGCACGGCGCCGGCGTCGGGAGAGCATCGCTGAACACCGGCCCTGGCGCACGCGGGTGCCCCGCGGATGGCACCCGGCGGAGGGCGGCGGGGTCCCCACCCTCGCCGCAGCTGTAGCCCCCGTAGGGTGGTGTTGCACGGGCACCTCCCCAAAAATCTCTCGCCTCGCCGCCCCCAGCCGTCTGTCGCTGCTGACACTCGCCGACGGGAATAAACTCCAACACCTACCATATGCTTTGCTACTTCTGCTGCCCGCGCTCACTCGTTACTATATTTTGCCGAAGCCGGGGCTGCCTCTGCGCGGGTCGTGCCCCGGCACGGCGGCGGGGTGATGGCTGTGGGGTGGGGATATGGGGACTCCAGCATTTCTGGCATCCCTGTGGCTGACGAGCGTGGCGGTTCTGTGCCCTTTGGTAGGCTCAGCCTTGGGTTTTGGGGGTCGCCTGTTGCCCGGCGCTCCCCTTGTGGCACCGGCTCCGGTGTTTGCCCTGCTGTGCTGGTGGCTTGGGTGCGGGTGGAGCTGCAGGTGCTGGTCCCATCCTACAAAGGAGCTCAGCATGCTGGTAACGCGGCCTCTCCGTGGCAGGATGCGGCCCTGCCGTGCGCTACCCGGGCACCACGTGGCTGGCTCACCGCCTGCCATCACGCCTCGCCGGGCACCAACAATGCTCCCGCCCGCGCGGTGCCACCGAGCCTTTGTCCGGCAGCTCCGGATGGCGTCAGCCCGCGATAGAGCTCGACACGGCGCTCGGAGCCGCGCTGGCCTGGCCAGGAGCAGGGGGCCGCTGGTGCGGACTGTCCCCCCCGTATCCCTAGGACTATCCCAGAGGAAAACCCCAGGGAAAGGCGCCGGGAGCGGCCGTCAGCGTGTCCTCCCGACCACGGGGACCGGAGGGTCTCGCAGGGACGGTCGCTGCCCCGCCCTGGCAGGAGGGAGATGGAATCTGGGTGTAATGGCGCCGAGCAGAGCCAGCCCCTTCCCTCCGAGCGGCTCCGCGTGTTTAATGATCCTTGCAGCTGGGAGAATTCATCATTCAGGACTGGATGCATCTCCGAGCATCCTCCAGGCGCCGGATCCGGTGACGCCGTGAGCAACAGAAAGACCTTTATGGCTGAGCCCGCGCCTGTCCTGTCGCCTCGAACCGACACCGACACCGACACCGGCACCGCACCCCAAGTGCCACAGGAGCACCCAGGGGCCAGGGATGTCGGGGTGGGCGAGCGGAGCCGAGCGATCGCCGCCCGCTGCCCCCCGCGTCCCGCTTCCCCCGACACCCTGCGCGTAGTTTCAATCGCGCCGCCGCGCGTTTGATTCCTGGTTTTAATTGCAGCCTAACGAGGCCGGGGCAGCAGGAGAGGAAAAAACCATCGAGCTTTAGGGAAACAAACGGGGAGAGAAAAGAACATTTAGTGGTGACTAATGGGTCGGCGGCTCGGCGCGGGTGCGTTTGCCTGCCGCGGCGCGGGGAGGAGCGGGGATTTCTTCCACGCGCTTGGCAAGCCGAGCCGCGCGGTGCGACGCGGGGAGAGCAGGTTTTGCCCGTGCTCGTGCCGTTTCCGCGTTATTTTTAACCCCCGTTGCACAAAAGCTGCCCCCTCCCAGTCAACAGAGCGGATTTCGCTGCCTTGCGCAGGCAGGGTCGGGGCTAAATCATCTCCCGGCGGCAGATGGGGCCCGTTTACACCCCGCGCTGGGCTCGGCCGAGGAAATCGAGACTAATTCGGTGCTGGGGTTTCTGGTGCTGCCACCCAGAGCTCCGGGGCAGCTGCCACCCCAAGCAAGCGCCACCGTGCCAGGGAGGGACGGGGCAGGTCGGGGTGAGCGTGGTCCTGGGAGGTCCCTGACCATGAGCTGCATTCCCTGGGGAGGCTACGGGACCTTCCCCACGAGATAACCCGAATTCTTCAGCCCCGTTTGTGCCGCAGGGTCCAGCGGTGGGAGATGGAGTTCGGCATCCTCATCAGGCTCCGCTTGGGGGCACCGGGGGTCCCGCCGCAGGCTGGGCTGGGGGAGAAACTGGGAAGGGCTGGAGGATGGGGACGTGGGGATGGACGCAGGGCTGGGGCACACGGCGGCACAGCTCAGCACCATCCTGCTCCTCTCCTTCTGCCGACGAGATGGCCCCGTGGGTATTCGTGCTGCTCCGGCGCAGCTGCCGGGGCTGTTCCCCCCCAACGCCAGCGAGGGCTGGGATCTCGTTAACCGAGCTCTTTGACTTGGAGCATCTTGGAAACCGGCGCTTGCTTAATAAGACAAAAAGAATGACAGCGAATAAGCCCAGCCGCGGGAACGTGGCCTTCTCATCCAGCATTTTTTATTCCCCCATGTTCTTCTCCCCCCTCCTTCTTGGCGAAGGATTGAAGCCACCGGTAATAAAATTATCAAATAAAAATAACAACAATAATAATACTTTAAAAAAAAAAAAAGGCCGTAGCCCCCACCTCGACGCGGCAACCATGGAAACTGGATCAAGGGGACACCTGTACATTTCCATTCCGGGCTCCTGCTCTCTGAATATACAGAGGAGCGCTAATTAAAAACCCAGCGCGAGCGGCGGGCGGGGGGGAAGGGGTGAGTGGCTGGCACCGATGCCAGCGCCGGTGGGCAGCGGGATGGGCCCTGCTGGGTCTCCAGGAAGCATCAACCACCGTCGGACACATCCAGCTGCAGCCCTGATGAGGCGGCTCCGTTCCCTGTCCCCGCTGCTGCCGTCGGGGCGATGCCAACCTCATCCCACCCCTGGCGATGATGATGCCCAACCGGGTAGGGCAGAGCCCAATCCGGGGTCTTCGCCCCGCGCCAGGAGGAGCCACGTCCCTGCACAGCGCTGCCGGATCCCGTCGGGGGCACGGGAGGCGTCGGGAGAAGCGGGAGCATCGGCGGCTCACGGGACAGCCCCGGGTGGGTGCCGGGAGCCCCGTCGCCTCGGCCGGTGGCAGCGCCAGGCGCCGTCACGCCTGGTCCCCCGCGGTTCACGGGGCGGCAACGGCGCGGGGGCGAAGCCAAGTGTGAGATCTCGCACGTCCCACGGGGAGGGCGAAGGCTGCGGGGAGGCTGCCAGGCTGTGCCGCCAGCTGCCTCCCTCCTTTGGGTTTGTCGGGGTTTGTTGGGGGTTTTTTTTAACCGTTTCCACCCGGAGGAAGCTTCTCCGCTCCAGCACGTGAGCAGCCAGGAGGAAAAGGCTCTGTTTAACCTGCGGGTTTATTTTTACCGGCAGCAAACGGCAGCGCCTGGAACATTCCCCTGCTCGGAGCTCATTTGCGCCGCAGCTTCGTTTTAGTCATTGCTGTCTAAACCTGTCTCCTCCACATTTATCCCACGGGAAAAGCTCGTGGAGCTTCAGCCCCAGGACTTTAGCAGCCCCGGGGTCGGTTCCTGCTCCCACCAGCCCCCGGCTTCCAGTGGCCAAGCCCCTTGGCTCTGGGGAGAGGGACTCTGTGCCCAGCCCAGACGGCTGCTGGCGGGGCTGGGGGATGGCGAAAGCTTTTCCCCTCATCAGAGCAGGCACCGGGTCGTCATCTTCCTGCGGGAAGCGAGCTGAGAGACAAGACCTTCTGATTGCTGATGGCCCCCAAGGGTCCTTCCCAGCCCCAGCCAGAAACAGAACTTGACCACCCGATGGGGACGGCTGGGGCAGCAGCGAGGCTTTACTGGTCACTCTGCCGGCTAATTTTCCCAGTAAGCTGCTTGTTTTTTCCCCACTGAGTGGTGGAGGACAGCAGGGATGGCTCAGCAAGAGATGTTCCTCCTCCTCCTCAGCCCCTCTCCACCCGTCAGGCCAGCACGCGGCACTGGGGGGTCTGTGCAGACCCCAGCTCTGCGGCCCCTCGCACCGGCATCGCCGGCTGCCCAGCCAGGAGCTCTCACCCAAGGGGTCACCTGGTGGGGGTAGAGCATCAGGGCCTCGATGGGCTGGTGCCTGTCCCTGCCCATCGCCTGCTGCCCACCCCTGCCCGCTGCCAGCTCAACTTTGGGGAGAAGAAATTTCCTGGTTTCCATGGGAACCGGAGGAGGAAAGTTTCTGGGGCTGCGGCTGGGATTGTGCCAGCTGGGCGAGGCAGCGGGACCCCAGAACCGGCCGTTCCCCCCCCTCCATCTCTGCTCCCAGCCACAGCGGGTGCCCGAGCGCCAGCCCTGCTGCCTGCGCCCGCCGAGGTGCCCACCCAGCCAGGGGTGCCCCGGGGCTCAGCATCTCCCCCTCCCCTGCTGTCAGATGGGATCTGACATTTAGCTCTGCGGCTCGGCGCGTGGAGATGCAGCGATAGCTCTAATCTGCTTTTCTCCTCCTCGCTCTCCCCGCAGGGAAAAGCTGCTGCTGGGAGAGCAGGGGGGGCTCGGGCAGCCCGGCCGGGGGGGCACCCGCGGCACCATGAGAGGATCCAGAGGCTCTCAAAGGTCCGGAGATGTCCCAGCAGCGCCGTGCCCCCCTCATCGCGCCGGCAAGGCCTGGATGGCAGAAATTCAGGGTGGTTTTGGAGCACCCAGGGCTCTCCCTCCTCCTTTCTCCTCCTCTCTCCGCTCTCCCAGCCCTGGCAGCACCCAGGACGCAGGGGCGGCTGCAGCCCCGTCTCCCTTTCCCGGTGGCTCAGCTCCAATTAGCGAGGCCCCTATTAATTTTTTCCGCTCAGCAGCTCCTGTCAGCGTCAATCCGGCAGCGGGAGGGAGCCCGAGCTGCCAGAGGAGAGACGAGGTGCTGGGATCAGCCTGCTAACGAGCCCTGGGTGCCCACGAGCGGAGCTCCCATCTGGCTGCACCATCCTGGCACCCCTCTCCCTTTGCCAGCGGGTCCCAGGCGGGTCCCAGCTCCCCCTTTTCCAGCAGCATTTGCCCCTTGGGGTGTTTGGAGCAGGTTTGGGAGCCCGTCTGCAGCCCCCGTGCCCGGCTGGGCGCTGGCGGAGGTGTGAGGGTGTGGGCAGAGCGGGCACACTGGGGTGGCACGGCATGAGCAGAACCCGGCACGCCGCTGGCATAGCACCGGGACCAGAGTCCCCATCCCAGGCGTGGTGGGGACTTGAGGCATAGTTGGGGGTCCTGTGGCCACAGACTGCTCCCCAGAGCCAGCAGCCAGGGCCAGCACTCACCGCTGGGCTCCTGCCCATGCAGCACCACCCTCCACTGGCTCTGGATCCCACAGGATGAGGCCAGAACACCCCAGCCCCCTGGAATCGCCCCTTTCCAACCCTTGGAGATTGCCTGGAGCAAGGGGTTAATGATGCATCCAGCCGGAGCCGACCTTTCCACCTTCCAGCTTCACCTGCGGCTCCCTTTTCCCTCCCATTATCTGCACGGATGCCTGTGGGTTTCATTTCCATATTCATGGTGTTTTAATGACCCTGTAATATCTTTACGTTCCGCAATTAAATGTGGAATCTTTCCCTCTCTCTCTCTTCTAATTTTTTTTTCACCCCCCCCACCCTCCCCTTCTGCAGATTCGCATCTGCACAGGATCAGTTGTGGCGTTGGAAGGAGGCAGGGGGAGCTGTGCAGAAGGGAGCTGGGGTTAATTGCACCTCAGAGATCAGCAGCTTCCAGTGCCAAACCTCTTCTTCCTCGCTGCTGGGACCAGCGGAGGGTGGGGAGAGGGGCAGCTCTGGGCTGCTACAGCCTCGCTCCGGGTGTTGGAACGGCTTTAAATCGTGCGAGCCCAGGCCAGCGCACCCTTGCTTGCACACGCCTGCTCAAAATCTGCGTCGAGATCCACGCCGAGGGGTGCAAAGCAGGACTCTAACCCCATCCCATCTCCCCAAACACCCCCCGGGACCCTTGTCCAGCTCTTCTTGGAGGTTCTCCAGCACCCAGCGTGCCGTCTGTCTGTCCACCGTCCAGCACCCCCAGACAGACGCAGCAGGATGAAGAGGTGCCACCGAGCTGGGCATGGAGCTGGGGGCAGCTGTGGGGGGCTGGAGGTGCCCCCCAGGCTGGCAGGGCCGCCCAGCCAGCTCGCCGGGAGGGCTCTGGAGAAGCCATTAGAGCTCCTATCGCTCCATCTCCATTCCCCAGAGCTAATGGGCAGCTCTGCCGGCTGCGCCACCCCCCTCGCGGGCTGGTAATTGGGTTTCAGCCCTGCAAGATGGATGGGGCTGAGCTGAGAGCGGAGCAGGGGGGGAAAGAGAAAGAGGCAGAGGCAGCTCCGAGCAGGACAAACCTCCACCTCGCCCTCCACCCACCTCCTGCCCCTCTGCTCAGCCAGCCCCAGACCTCGTCAGAGGCATCTCCATCGCCTCGCGGGGTGGCCGGGGACAGGCAGGTCCCAGCCGGGGCTGTGTCGGGGGGTCTCAGCTCCTCCCTGACGGAGGATGGTGACACTGGGCAGCCCCTCGCGCGCTTCATGTGGCTCCTCATGGCCTCCCCCTCCTCCTCCCCTGGCCCTTTGGAAGCTGCAGCTGCCAACAAGATGTTTGCGAGGCTGAGGCGCGGGAGCGGTGCTCGGTGTGTTGAATAAAGATGGGGATGAAAAACACCTTCTCCTGCGGCCGTTGGATGGGAAGGGCAGCGCCGAACCCATCAGGGGTGATGCCAGGAGGGAGCCTCCACCCTGGGCAGCCTGGGCCAGGACTGGGCAGTCCTTGTGGGGAAGCAATTGTTCCTCACACCCAAGCAAAACCTCCCCTGGGGCAACTTGCGGCCGGTTCCTCTCGTTCTTGGGAGCAGAGCCCAAGCCCTCCGTGGCTCCAAGCTCCTGTCAGGGAGTTGTGGAGAGCCAGAGGGTCCCCCCTGAGCCTCCTTTGCTCCAGGCTGAACAAGCCCAGGTCCCTCAGCTGCCGTTCTGGTTTCACTGGGACAGAATCCCAGGCCACTCGTGATCACCAGGAGTTTGGAGTCAAGCAGGGCAGCTGCCCCCACTTGGCTCCAGGTGTGTCCCATCCCATAAATGTCATGCTGGGTATAAAGGGGGAAGTTTGCTGAGGATGGAGAAGTGGATGGGTCATTGTTGAGCAGGTAACTTGTGTGCTCAGGGATTGTTGTCCTCCACCCTGCAAACCCTCTGCCCTTTTAGGGATCCTCAGGCTGCCCCGATCTGCTGGGGGGTGTGAGGATGGAGGGGTGCAGGGTTGGGGACCAGCTTTGGGGGTGCCGCAGGGTAGCCGGAGCTGCTCCCTTCCAGTCCTGCTGCTGCTCCAGGAGGATGCAGCGTTTTCTCACCCTCTGAGGCTGACAGGCACCAGAATTAACGAGCTCCTCATCAGCGCCGCTTCATTTAGCTCCCTCCTGGAGTCGCCAGCTTGTGGGGGGGACAAGAGCAGCCCCCCACGCAGCGGCTGATGCTGCTCCCCTGGCACGGGGGTGAGGGAAGGGGGGGATCCTGCTTGTGCCTGGAGATACCACAAGTGTTTTTGTGAGCCCTGCAGAGCTAATATTGTTATTTTGACTGTAACTAAGCTGTATTTGCCGGTTGCGAGGATGTGGGGGGCTATCAGGAAGGATAACAGGTACAAGAAGGGATCTCTGCAGCCATGATATGTCGCCTTAACCCACCCATCCCATCAACTGGTCTTACTGGGGTGGGCAGGCTGCCCTAAGTAAGCCGGTAAAGGGCTGTGTAAATGATACGTGGTCACTAACCAGGGATGGGACTGGTGGGTCCAGAGGAGCTGCCGTGGTTCAGCAGTGTCAACGCCTGCCTGCGATCCCACACCAGCGTGTTATTTGTGTCGCACAGCTCCATCTAGCATTCGTGGGAACCGGTGCTTCTCCTCCGCAGCTTAATTCCCGCCGCCTTCGGCAAGCGTTACAAGCTGCTCGTCGCTTTGCTAACGGCCACAACCGAGAAGAAACTTCATTTAGAGGCAGAGCTCACACGTGCAGCTCCGTTCCCTCTGCGTTCAGACCATCCCTCGTCCCGCAGATCCCATCCTCACAGCCAGGCACAAATCCTGTCTTTACCCAGGCAGGGTCAGTCCTTTCCCTGGTGTTAATATCAGCATCTTTCCTCTCCAAATTGCCTTTCGAACCTGTGTAAACTTCTTTATCTCTACCACCCTTCCTGGTTAACCACCCTCTTGCTGAACAGGACCAGGCGAAAAAGGATTTGTGGCGACTCGAGGCTTTGAAGCTTCTCCAAGAAGCAGCTTTGCTTACGGGGAAAGGAGAGAAAGAGCTTGGCCCACCCCAATTCTGCACCCAAACTGAGCCTGGATTTGGCCAAAGCTACTTCCCCCTCTTCTGTTTTGCTGCTTTTACCCACAGAGCAGCGATGGTAAAGCCAAAGGCTGTTGGCATGTGGTGACGGATCACTCGCAGACACCTGCAGAACTGAAGCCTCCCCGTATTCCGATGCCCTCCAGGTTTTTTAAGAGCCTTTGAGACTTTCAAAATACCAAATATAAGGTGTAAAAAATCTCTGTCTGGGGGCAGCTGGGCCCCACGTAGGCTCTGCGCCGACTTCGGAGCCTGCTGGTGGCTCCGAGATGGAGAATCCTGGCACCTGGGAGTTCTGAGGACAGGAGTTAACACCCTGGGCAATGGAAAAGTGTTTCAGCACTGCCTCGGGGGCACGCAGCCGCTCGCAAGAGCCTCAGCCTGGCAGTTGTTGCTGCGATCATTAAATGGAGCAGCAGAAGTTGGCACAGCCCCTGCCGTGGGTCAGCAGAGTGGAGCTCCTGGTGCAGGGCTCAAAAAAACCTGAATCGAGCCGGGAAATCCTCATGAGGAATTAAATTTGCTGCGATGAGCCCATCCCTTCAAACGCTCCGGAGAGTAAAGCTTGCTTTGTGAGGCCGAGGGAAAGCTACTGTCCAACGGGGAGCAGGAATTCATGGGAGAGCTCGCGGTCTCTGCGGGTTTGGGCTCCGAGTGCTCGGAGGATGGACACAGAGGCTCCTTGGCTGGGTCACAGAGCAGCAAGATATCTCCTGGAGCCTCTGAGCAGGCAGGGGCCCTGAAAATCCACACCAGCGTAAGCTCACTCTTCTCTCCCAAGTCTTGACCCCTAAAAATCCAGGCATTTTTGTGGTGAGAAAACACCCGGCGGCGCCACTGGGAGCGAGGCAGAAAGCAGCGGGGCTTTGTAGAGAGATCTCTGCAAGCTGGAGGCAAGGTTACTTTTTAAATTGAATAAACAGCATCTGCAATCTGTTCGTCCTCCGATAAGAGCCAGACAGATCCGCGCGAGGGAATAAAGGCCTGCTGAAGTGCTCTTGTTCTCGGCTCAAGGGCCAGCGCCACTTCAGAAGCACTCGACGGCACTTTGCTTCCCGAGCTCTACGGCGCGAGCGAAACCCCAACGCCCGGCAAATTGCGCCCGGGCACCGAGGCTGATCTGAACGAGCACCACAGAGCTCTGAGGAAGCCCCCGCGGCCGGATCGGGGCTGTCGAGGCAGAGCTGGGGGCAGCCTGAGCGGCGTCACCTGGAGCTCAATGATGACCGCGGGGTTGGAAGAGACCTGGAGGATGGTGGAGTCCAACCGTCAGCCCGGCACTGCCAGGGCACCGCTGAACCACGTCCCTCTGAGTGGTTTCATCCTACCGGATTTGACCAGATGGTGAGATCTGCCAGAAAATGCGTTGCGGGTCCTGCCGATGCTGTTGGCACCTTGAGGAGAGGTTGGCCCGCTGGCTCTGGGTCTTTGTGGGGTGGCAGGGACCCTCGGCAGGGCAATCGGCTGCAGGAAGCCCCGGAGATGTCATAGATTCATAGAATGTTCAGGGTTGGAAGGGTCCTCTGGAGATTATAGAGTCCAACCCCCCCCTGCCAGAGCAGGATCTCCCAGGGCAGGACACACAGGAACGTGTCCAGGTGGGTTTGGAAAGTCTCCAGAGCAGGAGACTCCACAACCTCTCTGGGCAGCCCGTGCCAGGCTTTGTCACTCTCACAGTGAAGAAATTCCTCCTCATGTTGAGGTGGGATTTAGAATCTCGGGATCTCAGAATCCTAGAATCCTAGAATCTCGGAATCTCAGAATCCTAGAATCTTAGAATCCTAGAATAATTAAGGCTGGAAAAGATCTCTGCTAAACCCTGCCACTAAGTGTGGCATCCAGTTTTTTCTTAAACACCTATGTTCAAGCTCACACCCGTTATTCCTTGTCCTGTTGCTGGACACCACAGCAAAGAGCCTGGCCCCCTCCTCCTGACACCCACCCCCCAGATATTATGTGGTGTTAATGAATGATAATTTCTGTGACCTGGCTTTGAGGTTGTTCCTGGCAGAGCTTGGTGCAAGGTTTTGCTGAGCCATGAACCTTCCCTAGCCCACGTCCACCCCTTGGTTGCCCCAGCTGCTGGCAGGGGACCAGCGCCAGGAGTTCACGGGGCCACTGGCACAGGCAGGGGCATCTCAATCACAAAAAAATCCTCCTTTTTTTACACCGAGGGAATGTCCTGAAGCTCCACCGGGCGGGAGGTTTAGGCTGGACATTAGACACAATTTTGTCTCTGCCAGAGCTGCCCAGCATTGGCACAGGCTGCCCAGGGAGTGAGTCACCATCCCTTGGGGTGTTTAAAGGATGGATAGATGAGGTGCTTGGGGAGATGTCTTAGGGGTGACAAAGATGAAGACTTAAAGGTTGGCCTGGATGATTTTACGGGTCGTTTCCAAGCCGGGTGATGCCGTGACACTGGGATAACCGAGCGCCTGGGTACCAGGGGCCGCCCTGGGCTGCAGAGCCTGTACCCCACTGCCTGGGTATTGAA
Organism: Todus mexicanus; assembly: GCA_013389965.1. Taxonomy (NCBI): domain Eukaryota; kingdom Metazoa; phylum Chordata; class Aves; order Coraciiformes; family Todidae; genus Todus; species Todus mexicanus. The sequence continues at coordinate 32,316 of WEIS01021892.1, read as the reverse complement.
TTGCCTGGACTCTGGGGGTGCCCAGAGCCGCTTCACCCTTTAGGACACCGACCCCGGAGCTGCTCTGACCGGGGCTTTACGGCGCTCGGGGCTGCGGGATAACGGCAGCGGCGNCCCCCCCCGGCCGCTCGCGCTCGGCCATGGCGGAGGTGAGGGAGCGACCGGAGCCGCCGCCGCCGCCGGGGTGGCACCGGGAAGGGCCTCGGGNGGGCTTTACGGCGCTCGGGGCTGCGGGATAACGGCAGCGGCGGCCTCTACCGGGCCCGGGGGGGGGGATGCAGCCACCACCGGCCCTGCACAGCCCCTCATTGTGCCCGGGGGTGTCGCCATGAGCGGAACCGCTGCTCCCAGAGCCCCGTTACCGGGGCCGGGCCTGTANCGGCCGGGCCGAGGGAGGGAGGGAGAGAGGGAGGGATGGCGGGATGGCGGCGGGGACCGGGGACTGGGGACTGGGAGAGGGGAAGGAGCAGCGGAACCTCCGCTGAAGCAGCGGCTGAACCCAGGGAGTGGCCCAGGCCCTGCCCTGGGAGAGGCGGCTTTGGGCTAGGGTCGGCTGGGGGGAACTGGGAGGGACTGGGGGAGCGGGGGCCCCCCGAGGCCTGAGCGCAGGAGGGTCGTGGGGGAGGGTCTGTGGGGTCAGAGGGGTGTGGAGTTGTGGAAGGGGTCTGACGGAGGCTGGAGGTAAGAGACATGGGAGCTGAGGAGGGTTTGTTGGGGTGGCCGAGGTGGGGAGAAGCGCCCGGCTGAGGGGGGCTGGTGCTCCAGGGATGAGGGGAGACACCCGCTGGGAGCTCCTCCATTGCCATGTTCCATTTGTGTCGGAGCACCGTGCCGAAATGTCGCCGCCGTCGCCCCGCCGCGCTTTGTACCGGTGATGCTCAGTCCCCGTCGGGTGCTGAGGTAGCCCCGTCCCGTCCTAACGGTTCTCGTGGCACATCCACACTTCGTTTCCATCGCGAGATCCTTGTGGTGACCACTGGGAGAAGGACCTTGGGAAGACACGAAGGCAGCGGGACCTCGGAGCACCACGAGCTGAGACAACTTCTCGTTGACGGCAAGGCTTCGCTTCCAGCGTATTTCAGCGTTTTCCATGAGGAAGGTGCCGTCTGACCCAGCCGCCATCCCATCCTCAATGGGTTAGGTCTCCTTCGTTGAGCTGACGGGATGCGCTGAGCGCCGCCCTGGTCCGCTGCACCACGTGCCTCTGCTCTGGGGAGAGCCGAGCCCCGTTGTTGTCTCCCAGACGAGGTGTGAAGCGCAAGTGTCTCTGTCGGGGTGCAGATCTTCCTGAGCAGCGCAGGAGGTGACCTCTGTGTCTCGTCCTCTCTCCATGTAGCTCCCAGGGTGAATCCATTTCCACCCGTTACGCTTCCCTCTGGCTCCAGCGGGAGCTCTCAGAGGACGGACCCGTGTCGAGTAGTTCGGACGAGGCGGAGGAACGAGGAATGTTTCTCTCGCTGAGGCTGAGATATGTGTTGCCCTAGCTCAGGAAGCCGCGGTCGTTATCAAAGCAGTGACACTGGAAAGAGAAACCTTCTCTCTTTCCTCGCTTTCTTCCGAGAGTGGTTGAGTCTCAAGGAGTTCTCTGGACAAACACCATCCTCCTTGCTCTGGAAAACGGCTTTGCTGGTGTGGAAAGCTCCAAAAGCTGCGTCTCTTCCTCTGCATTTTCTAAACCACGGCTCTTGCTTTGTCCCGTGTGCTCAAAAACTGGAGTCTGGAGTGAAGAAGGGAGCGCTGGAGTCACCCAGGAGTGCAAGTGTGAGAGGAGGTAATTGATCCACCTCCGTGCGACTTCTGAGAGGAGCGTTCTCGTGCCTCGGCATCTTTCTGACGCATGTAACACTCCTGTGTCTTCTGCCTCACCTTTGGATTTGAAGTGTCCGACCGCGGCTGCCTCAAACGAAATGACTCCACGTGGCGTCAACGATCGGTGTAATCGGGGATATTCTCTGCCATCATTTCCAGTTAAGCCAGACCTGCCTTTCTCCCCTGCGACTTTGGCTTTCACTCTTCTTCCCGTGGTCTTCTGGATTTGTAAATGATCGGAGGGATCGACCGTTTCGTTTCACACCTGATTAGTTACTGCGGTGTCACCCCATCGTGCTGATTAGTACTCTTCGTTTCAGCACCCGGTTGTTAACATACGATCTCATCCTTCCTGAAATATTCTTGACATCCTTTCAAGCTGTCCCGTCTGCTGCCGACAGTTCCAGTCTTTGTTTTCAGAGTCCTTTCTGCCCAGCTCCCTATCGATCCCCGTGCGAAGGAGGCACGATCGGTCTGTAGATCGTTGTCTCAGGAAAGTGGGTCCTGCAGATCGCTCAGGACTAGAGGCAGTGGGTGTGTGGGTGTAGACCTCACCCTGATCCTCTCCGTGGGTCGTTTGCTTGGAAGGGTTTATCCAGGAGGGTTTTGTACGTGGTCACGTTCCAACAAAGCCCAACCAAGGGGCCTTGACGCTTTCTTGATTCGCGGAGCTGTGTCCCAGTGTGACTCTCCTTGAGATGGAGACTGTCTGGATCCTTTGCTGTCCAGATCCTTTCCATCCCCTTCTCCTTTCGTTACCCCATAAACTCCTCCCTTGTTGGTGCGCACGGTCCGTGGGCTCTGTCTCATCACCAGTGGGTTTTTCTTGCTGCCAACAAACAGCCAGACCTTTGAGGATGGTGGGTTAGCGCAAATTGTGTGCCCCGCTTGACCTGGAGACATCCTCTCATCACCAGTCCTGGTCAAGAAAGGACCAGAAATTCCCTGGTTGCTTCACAGATCCTTTCCCTCTCTCCTTCTTGGCCCTGTGGTGATGTCTTCTGGTGCCTTCCAGGCCAGCCGCTATCAGCGGAGCAATTTCACCTCCAAAGCAGCTGCCTCGCTGGTGGTTGCCAAACTCGCCACGCGTGTGTCAACACCTGAAGGCACCAGCTCAGAACCCAAAGTCTGGGGTGGCTTTTTTGGCGTGCGTGCTTCGCTCTGTTGTTAGAGGGTGAATTTGGATGCGATCCACGTGATGGTTTCTCACCTAACTTGTAAGAGCCTCGTGCCGAAGCGCTGCGGGTGCCCCGGCTCGCGCTGACTAAGCGAGGAACGATGGCCGAGCGTCGTAACAGGATGTCCCTGGTGACTGGGGGCACTGACGCTCTTGATGTTCTTCCGCAGTCGGATGCTCCCAGTCACCCAGAGGCACGGGGTAATTACCTGCTTGCTCCCTACCCAGGCTGATCTTGATGAGCAGCATTTCCGTGCCCAGCAGCCCGAGGAGCAGCAGATGTTCTGGGCTGTTTTCCAAGCCTCAACCCAAACTGCTGCTGACCTCCTGACCGAGCACTGAAGGCCACAACGCAGGTGCCTCTTCTCGGTGTCTCCCTGGCTCACCCTCTCCCACCTCGCCTGTGCCGCTCGCGGTCCTGCCAGGCTCCTTCGCTGCCTGCTCAGCTCTAAATGTCTTTGCTTGTCCCTTGGAGCCCTCTGGGTGCGCTTGGTGAGGCACTGGGGAGAAGCCAGCGTGGCGTGGCCGGCTGCTCCCAATCGCCTCTCCCAGCGAGGGCCAGTTCCTAAACCCACTGTGTTCAAAGGAGCGTGGTGTGTGTACCGGGAATAACAGAGTAGGGGCAGCATCCTGCCTTCCAGGGGAGACAGGAGCCCTCAGATCTGAGCTCTGAAACTGGTGAGAGGATAAAGAATTAGCGGAGTGCTGCAAGGTGAAAAAGGTGAGATGGAAACGCCACTGTGTGCAGTTAGTGAGGGGAAGGAAGGTGATGGATCCAGGTGAGAGGAGCTGTTAAATGCACCCGCCTAAGGCTCTTTGCACCGTTTCTCAGGCCACCCTGTGTAGTTTTTGTTAATTGTGCTTTGAAATGAAACTAACTGCATTTGCTGCTGGGGTTGAGGGGCTGGAGGCGCTTTACATTTCTCAGAAGAAACATCTTAGCTGTGCTTTTCTCTTCTCTTGAAGGCCTCGGTCGGCCGGCAGAGTCCGAGGGTGGTGCCGTACCCAGCCCGCAGCCTATGCCCTGGAGAGCCCGGCCTTCAGAGTGCAGCAGGTAGCACAGCTCAAGTGTGCCTCTTAACACGGCTCCTGTGATCAGCCTGTGTCCCCCCCTTCTCCTCCCAACGCCTCCTGAACCTGTTGGTTGATTCTCACACCATCTGAAAGAGCAGGAGACTCTTAAACACACCAAAGCTCCTCCCAGTGTCCCTTTGCCCATTCCTGCCCAGCCACTCTCGCTCCTCTCTACCCGATCTCTTCCTCTGGCTGATCACAGCTGCAGATGCGTGAGAAGGGATCATCCCGAGCTTTATTTCACCTGAACATCTGGTCCAGGGTGGCGCTAATGTCCAGCTTCTTCTAATCCCTGCAGTTGTGTCAATGGGCTCAGCTGATCATCGACTGAACCTCGCAGAGATCCTCTCACAGAACTATGGTGTGCGGGAAGAAAGGGAAGAAGAAGATGATGCTCAGGAGAAGCAGAAGTCTTTAGAAGAGCTGGAGAAGAGTTTCAGTGCCTCTCAGGTAAAGGCAGTGAGGGAGGGGAAGGGAAATGACCCTCTTGGCTTTGGCAGCACTGGTAGCAGGGTCTTTGTGAGAAACCCCGGCTGGCTCAGCTGGCGCCGGGCTGTGTTTAAGTCCATGCCATCTTGGGTTTGTATTTGGGTAGAAAGGAGCGGGTCTGACAACTGGAAACAGCAGTAAATTTGGGAGTCATCCTCTGCCAAGGAGCCGCTCTGACGAGGTGCTCTCGGCTGAGGGTGTACGATGGATTTAGCAGTGGAGGAACCACGGGGTGAGAGGATGTGGTCCTGCTGCAGGTGGGTCCACAGAGACCTCTGCAGAGCTTCTTGGTAACAGAGAGTGTCTCTTCAGGTCAGGCACAAGCTTGACGGAGGGATTTGCTCCTTCCCTTGCTCTGTCCACCTGTCTGGCATCTCTCCACCAGTTTGAAAAGTAAATATATATTTTTTTAAATGCCCTTGACTATATTGCTCTGGGGTGAAAGTTCCTGACTTCTCCATGCCCTCGAGAAGAGCAGCTCGTGGTGGGTCCTGGTGGACGGTGCCTCCTTCGTTCGGCAGCGTTACCCGCGGCAGTTCAGAGCCCCTAGAAGAGCAGAGCTGCCTCGGCTGCCTCTGCCGATCCCTGTGCTCGCTGCAGCTGGTGTTGTGCTGGGTAGTTGTCCTGTTCTTGATGAAGCTTTGTCCTCCTCTTGCTCAGAGCAGTGAAATGCCATTTGAGGAGCTGCTCGCGCTCTATGGCTATGAGGCATCTGACCCCATCTCGGAGCAGGACAGCGAGAGCAATGACATTACTCCAAACCTCCCCGATATGACTCTGGATAAGGTGAGAGCGGCCGTTTGCTGGGTTACTCTGGGGTTACTGGGGCTACTCTGCTGGCTTGGAGCTGGAAACCTCCAGTAGCTCCTTTCTGCAGGGGTTGGACTAGTGACAAGAGAAGGAGCCAGCTTGGTTCTGGTGTCCCAGCGAGGAGCGCTGGGTGCAGAAATAGCAGAGTGAAGAGTTTAGAGGAGACCGGAGAAAGGATGATAAGTGGTGGAGAGAGAACACGGTAAAAACTTGTCCTGGAACTTGGGTCGCAAGGCTCTGGGTGTAGGTGTGGGTGTGGAGAGCCAGGGAAGGTTTGTCTCTTCCCAGCTGAAGCCGTGGCTCCTCCTGCACTAGCCCAAGTCTGTAGAAAGCTGCTTTTTATTTCCTTCAGGATCTTTCAGATATTTGCTGTGAGTGGAGCTCTTCAGAAAGTGCCACTTGCTCATCCTCTCTCTGGCTTCCAGCAGAAGCTGCTCCTGGTGCTTCCAGAAGTGCTTCTAGGAAAAAATATCTCGGGGTGGTGGGGGGAGAGAGAGAATCCATCTCTGGACGAGCTGTGGGAGGGTGAGGAGATGTGAGGATGCGGCCACTCTTGGCCAGCCAGAAATGCTTGACTCTAGGCCTCACCCCCCTTTCATGTATATATATATTTAATTTTAAAAATATTTTTCACTTTCTTGTTGTTGTTAAAAGGAACAAATAGCGAAGGATTTGCTTTCAGGGGAAGAAGAGGAGGAGACGCAGTCTTCAGCTGACGATCTGACTCCATCCGTCACGTCCCACGATGCGTCGGACCTGTTCCCCAACCCGCCTGGCTGTATGTCATTAATTTCTCAAGAATTTTGCTCTTAACTTCAAAACGTGACCTGCAGGATAGACCCAGAGCGTTCTTTATTTTGTCACTTAGTAGTTTCCTGACATCACCTTTGCCACTTTCTTACTGGGGGCTGCAAATAAACCCGAGTGCCGGTGACGTTAGCGAGACAGAGCGTAGCTGAGCAGTGGGACGAGGGGAGAATTGTCTTTAGCTGCAACTCGTTACGTTGAGAAAGTGAGAATTGTTCTGCTACCCGCTGTAATTGTGGGTTGAAAGTTCGGTACCTGGTCTGACACTTCTAGAAGTGACTAAATCCAGTAGTACTGACAGTGTGATGTGTGGTGGCAGCTCCTAAACGGTGATTTTATTCCCTCTGCTGCCCTGCAAAGTGAAGGAGTCGAATTATTTCATTTGAAAGGAGGGCAAATCCTTTAAATACAAGGAGAAAATTAAAATACGGGTAAGTTGTCACCGCAGACCACGCTGGAAGTAACTTTAGGACAGAAAATGAAGGGGAGGGGACATAGAGCAATAGAAACCCCCGCATTTCATAACTACAGATCTTCTCCTTCCCCACAAAGCAAACAACTTCCTTGCTGATGAGGATAAAGAGCCTTGCTCTTCTCCGTGTGCTTCCTCCATGGCTGAGGATTCCGAGGAGGATTCCATCCCATCCAACGAGTGTAAGAAGGTAAATGGGGCGAGTGGCTTGGGAAGGGGAGCTCACCGAGCACGCCTGGGTCTGAGGAGGAGGCTGGTTGCTGGTTGTGAAGGCTGCAGGAGAGCTTCGGCGCTTCTTTATCTCCAGCCTTAGCTGCTTGTTGCCGTTTATCTTTAACATTAGAACGATGTAAATGCCGGAGATGCCCCAAGTGTCACCTGGTTGGTGGTAAATCTTCTTAGTCACCCTATAAAATAGTCAAGGTTCCTTAGGAGTAGCAGCGACAATGGGGCCACCGGTGTGTAAATGCAGCTCATGGTGTCACAGTCCCTAAACCACCTCAATTCCTTCATGGAACATCTTCCAGTTCGATTTACCCGCCTCTCTGTGGTGATTTTTCAGGAGATCATGGTTGGGCCTCAGTACCAAGCCACCGTTCCCATCCTCCATGTCAACAGGCACGGGGAAAAAGGTGAGACCACTGGTTTTGAGGGTCTTGTTTGGGTGGTGGGTGTTGGGCTGGGCCTTTGGGATCCTGGGTCACCAGCTCTGCTCTAGGTCTGGCACCTCTGAGTGCTGACCCCACCATTTACACCTACACCTGAGCTGGCTCTAAGCTCCCCTGTTGGAACAGGACGAGGAATAGAGCTACAGGAGCTCAGGGAAAACGGGGTTGGGTGTAGCAGGTTTGGAGGAGAGGGTCTTGGTTGTGGCCATACAGGAGGAAAACCCTTCTGGAGATACTCTGCTGGATTTTTCTCTGATGTCTTCCTTGAGTAGCCAGAACTATTTTCACTCAATACCTCCCTGGCACTGACCAGTTCCCAGTTCGGGAGGATTTCTGGAGGTGCCTGGAGTCACAGGTTGCATCTAATAGCCCAGTCCTAGCAGCAGCTCGTGGTTTCTGAACAAGACAGCTGACAGAAAGGCACCTTTGGAGCAGTTCCTGACTTCCTCCCCAACTTTTTTACCCTCACAGGATACAGGCAAATTAAAGAAGGTGAAAGTTATCCGTTTGGCAGCTGCTGCTTTGGATTTCCCCAGCATAATTCTCCGAACTTCCCACTGTTGCTTTCAGACCACAGATTTGGCACGTGTTTCCCATACCCTGCGTGAGAGTAAACTGATAGGAAGCCTCGAGGGGCTCTGCTATGCCCTGTCTGTGGTGCCTCTGACCTGATTTTAGTGATTCTACAGGGTACAAGACTCGGTCCCTTTGCCTGTAGAGACGAGTTAGGCACAGAGGGTGCTGACGTTGTCACCTGAGTAGAAAAATCTCCGTATTTCTGATCGTTTTTGATTGCAGAGTCTCCCTTCTTGCTTTCCTCTGTGCTGTTGCTTTACTTAACCATCTCTGTGTTGTTGTGGGCCCTGTTCTCGTGGGTTAAGAGCCTTGAAAGTTGAGAGGGGCAAGAGTCACTGAGTGAGCCTCGTGCTCCTGTGGGTGGAGCAGCTCACGGAGGAGCGTCAGGAGCTGTCACGGAGAAGGGACAACCTTGGCGCTGCTTCGTTTCGTGCCTGGGGCAGGATTGTAGCTCAAAGCTGCCTTCGCCTCCCACTCCTTTTGTTTACTCTGTGCTGGAAAAGACCCCTTAGAACCTGGGAGTTTTTAGTTGCCGGGATTAATGAATCAAAAGCAAGAATCTTGGAGAACGTGGTAACACAAAACCTCGTCACGTCCTTGCAGAGCAGTTCTCCAAAGCGGCAGAGTTCTCTGATGAGTTTCTTTCGGTACTTTCTCCGCTAGCTTATGAGAATGAAGATCAGCTGCTCTGGGACCCAAACATACTCCCCGAGAGAGAGGTTGAAGAGTTCCTGTACCGCGCCGTGAAGCGGCGATGGGACGAGCTGGCCAGCAGCGGCCTGCCCGAGGGGGAGATGGTGAAGGACAATGAGCAGGTACATCTAGGGGGGAGGTTTTGCACCTGCAGATCCTCTGCTGGTGCTGGTGACAGCGTTTCCTACAGAGGTCCCGAATGAGAGACCCATGTAATAGAGAACAAGACCTCACGCTGGTGAGATCCTCCGCTCCTGCACTGGTGCCTGACTGAGGGTGTGCTCCTCAGTTGCACGTCAGGAGGCTCTTCCACCCTCCTGTGGGGTTCCTGGGAGAGGCTGGAGTGGATCTGAGCACAGGCCTGTCTGGCTGAGCGCTTTCCTTCCCACACAGTAACAGATGTTTGTGGGAAGCTGGGCCAGGGGAGAGCAGGTACTGCTTGAACTGTTCTCCCAATATCCCAAACCCTCTGAGCCAGCGCTTGCAGCAGGAACATCCTTTTGGATCTGTCCTCCTTCGGATTGCCTAATTCTTCTTTGAAGCCAGCAGAGGATCAAACATTGGGCTGAGAAATTCCTGAGCTGCTGTGTTTCCTCTAAGGCAGCCAGGTTAGATCCTTACACAGAGTCACCTTGCGGAGCTGAAGCGTCTCAGTCCTGGGGGTTGGGATCTAGTGCCTTGGAAAGTGGAAATTTCTGTGCTGCTGGCCAAGCTGGGGTTAGTGGAAAGCGGCTGCTGGGAAAAAATAAGTTTTAGGAGAGAAATGTTGAGTCATGAGCAGGTCGGTTTGTGGCATCTTGCTCACGTACATGCTGTGAGTAATCCTCTGCTGTTCCCCAGGCTTTGTATGAACTGGTCAAATGCAACTTCAATGCGGAAGAGGCCCTGAGGAGGCTGCGGTTCAACGTGAAGGTTATCAGAGGTGAGAACCCCCGGTAGCTGGGTTCTGTCACCCACAGGATCACAGAATATCTTTGGGTGAAAGAGACCTTTGAGATCATCTAGTCCAACCTTTGACCTGACACTGCAAGCTCGCCACTAAACCACGTCCCTCAGCACCAGCTCCACATGCCATTTAAATACCTCCAGGGATGGTGACTCCACCACTGCCCTGAGCAGACTGTTCCAATGCTTGATAACCCTTTCAGTGAAGAAATATATCCTAATATCCAGCCTAAACCTCCCCTGGCACGGCTCGCATCTATTTCCTCTAGTCCTGTCACGTCCCACCAGGGGAGAAGAGGCTGCCCCATCCCAAACAAACATCAAGGCACACGTAACTCTTCCTCCAATTCCATCTCCTCCAATTCCTCTCCCTTTCTGCTGCAGACGAGCTCTGCGCCTGGAGCGAGGAGGAGTGTAGAAATTTTGAACACGGCTTCAGGGTCCACGGGAAAAACTTCCATCTTATCCAGGCAAACAAGGTAAGGAGGCTCCCCCCGCGTCCC
>WEIS01021892.1:9219-21763 GCA_013389965.1 Todus mexicanus | reverse complement strand
CTCCCTTCAACGAGCTTTTGGGGAGGGAGCTTTTTAAGTTCGAAAATCCCACGATCTCTGGTGGCTTGCGCACGGAATTAATTCCTTTGCCTGCTGCCAACCTCGGAGGCAAATGCTTCCCTTTGAAATATCTGCTCGTTACGGAAAATCCTTCTCAAAAAGGTTGAAGCCGGAATGTTTTAAAAGGTCAAAATGAAATATTTAAGTTGAATCGATTCAAAACATCAGATCAAGTCTTAGCGATTTTTTTATTATTATTCTGATGCAAGACAGAAAAAGACCCCAAAATCTCAAATCCCCCCCCTAGGCCGGGACAATATTTTCTCCTGGCTTGCTCTTTGCTGGCGCAGGGACATTGTCACAGCCCCGGGGAGGTGGCTGTGCCCCGGGGAGAGCGTTGGGCCATTTATTTTGCTTCAGAAGAGGCCGAGGCTCCCAGGGAGCTCTGAGGCAGAGCTCTTTGCTTCGGAGAGCTACGGAGCCAGTCCCAGTTTGTCCTGGGCTGGGCTCAACCACACTGGGTTAACCATGATCACCTCCGGGCAGGGTCTGAGCTGGGCTCTGCCAGCCCAGAAGAGTCAGAGGTTCATTCTGCTGAGGTCTCTACAATCCTCTTGCTTTATTTGTTGATGTTTTAACCCCGGTCGCGTTTTCCCTTCCTGTGTCTCTGCCTGGCGGGGGGTGGCAGCTCTGTCTGTCTTTCCCCACAGGGATTACACCGACAACGACTTGGACGGGGGTGAAGTTGAGAACACCAGTCGTTCGCGGAGCTCCCCGCCCATCCCCTCCGCCGCCAGCTGCCTGGATTCCCACTTCGGTCAGGATCAGATAGCGATAGAGAGCACAGGTAACGTCCCTCTCGCGGCGATAACTCATCTCCCTCCCTCAGTGGCACAGCTCCTCCTCTGCTCACCTCCCATTGCTCAGCTCCGCGCACCTCTCCAGTGCCCTGTGTCAAACACCAGCCCTAGGCGGGTGTTGGTGTGAGCGAAGGAGACTTGTCCATCTCCACGTTGACCTGTGGTGACTTACAAAGAGCTGCTCCTGCTCTGGGCTTGGAGAAGTGGCCCTAAAGTCATTCCCAGAGCAGAAGGATTTGCAGGAGCTTCGGGCGCCTGAGTTGAGGTGCTCCCAGTGTGCTAAACACGCAGGGACCCCAGAAAAAAATCAGTGTCTGCTCCAAAGCACCCAAAGTTGGGCTGTCCCTGCAACCTGCTTCCAGAACAGACTCGCAGGGAGCCCGAGATGGGCTCTTCCTTCACCACAGATCAGTGCTTTGTGCAGGCACCTCCCGTTGCTGTCGGCAGGAGGGGGTTGGATTTAGGATTTGGCTTATCTCAGAGCGTCCCTGTGCGATTCCCTTTAATTTCCATAGAAACACCGATGCGATGGCCTCCCAGCTGCTCTCCGCGTGCTGGCAGGGCTCGTGGTTGCTAGAAGGAAACATCAGTGCCATGAAACAAATCCTGTTGTGATTAGGTGGGACTGAGCTGATTTCTGCGGAGGTTTGTGTGTCACAGACTCACTCTAACTTGCTCTCCCTCCTCTCGCTTCCTCCTCGTCCATCCATCTGCCGCGTTTCCCTCCTCGGCGGCGCCGCAGAGCCCCTGAGCGTGGAGAGCACGGCCTGCAGCCTGGGCAGCATCAGCGAGTCGGGGCAGGGCTACGAGTGCAGCACTCCTTCCGAGACCAACTGCTCCTTCGACCCCGTGGAGGAGACGTCCTCGGGCGCCGCCTCGGCATCCTGCGCGCGACACGACGGCCACCCCTCGGAGCCGGGGCTCTACGCGCTGCCGCCGGCAGGCCCAGGACTGGCAGAGAAGCAGGAGACGTTGCAGAGCTCCGGCGAGACGATAACCATGGACTTCACTCTCCCTGCAGACATTAACGAGGGTTTGCCTTTAATCGCCGGCCCCGTGGATTTGGACAGAGACCCAGAGGCTGTGGTGGCCCCTGCGCAAGTGTCCTTATCGGTCACAGATTTTGGCCTCATTGGCATCGGAGATGTAAATAGTTTTCTGACTGCTCACCAGGCTTGCCCAGCGCCCGTGGCTCGGTCGGAGCCTTTGTCGCAGTGAGAATCTCCAGTCAGAGACTTGTTAAAGACCCAGCAAGGACTTCGACCTGACTGTGAGTGAAATCCTGGGACTTCCGCTGTTCCGTTAGGGACGGTTTGGAGAACCCGTTGGTCAGAATCCGTCTTTCCATCCTCCTTGATCCAAGGCTACAGTGAAACCAAACACCTTCCTGCTCCAGCGTGTTCTGACACAACCCTGCCGAGCTGGTGGCTGGCTCTGGTGAGGGGGGGAGACCCTTCGCCCCCCGTTTCCTTGACCATGTGTCACCCCAGGTAATTCCAGGCTGTTCGGAGAGTCCCTGCCTCAGGATGGGGGAAGTGTCCCCGGGCCGCAGCGGGACGGTGAGAGCAGAGAGGCTTGGAGAGCAGAGAGGCTTGGAGAGCAGGGATGTGTCACCAGCGCTTTGGGGGCTGGAGGTGAAGCCTGGAGGTCTGGAAGCCAAGGAAATCCGCAGGGAGCTCGGTCCCCCCCGGGCTGCAGGGGGGCAGTTTGCCTGCGGAGACGGGCACAGCGATGCCAAAGGAAGATGCGGAGTCTTGGCCCTGCACCCACAGATCGTGTGTTGCAGTAGAAATTGCTCTCCCCACTCCTGACATCTCGCCGCGGATCGGGCCGTGGTTCTTCTCCAGCCTCTCGCAGCTCCCCCTCAGCTGCGGGTGGGCCCAGGCCTGATCCTGCCTTCAGCAGGAGCGGGAAGGGGACGCTGCGTGGGGCGGTAGCACCGTGAGCTCCGGTCCTTCTCCCCTTCCCTCCAGCGCTGGGCTGGGGAGGACTCGTACTGGGAGTAAAGGGAGCCTCTAGACCCACAAAGCGACGCTGGGCTGGCAGGGAGTGACTCGATCCTCACTGAACTCTGCAATGTGAGAGGAGAAGATGCAGGTGGAAGAGTCTGTGACTCCCCAGCTTGTTCAGACAATTTCTTAGCTGTGCGAGGAGAAGGAGGAGGAGGAGGAAGATGTCACTCAGCTCCCAGGCCACCACTTCCAGGCCACCAGTGTCCTGGGCAGGAGAACACACCAGTCCGGGGTGTCCCTGCCCTTTCCTGCCTCACCAAAGCGTGCTCTGTTTTCTGAGAGGAACGTGGGTCTGGGTCATCACTGCCACGAGCGACGGTCAGGGAGGTGCCAGGGGTGACCCTGCCTGGCTGTGAGGTGTCCGGCTGCTGCCCAGCGCCGCGGCTGGAGGCTGGAGCTGCGTCGCTTCCCGGGTGTGTTCCGGCCCTGGGCTTTGCCGCTGGCTCAAATCCACATTCTGGCTGCTGCTCTTTTGGCGCAGGGCCGGCCGCCCGCGGGGCAGGGCTCTGGCACAGCCGCTCCTTCCCTTCCTCAGCCATTTTCTGCCTTTGGGAAGGGGTTTGGGTTGAGATTTTTCGCTTGTTCTGGTAGAGGCCCTCGCGCCACGGCCCTGCAGCTGGTCCTGCTGCCGGCAGATGGGGAAGATGACTAAAACCACCAGCCCGCATCCTCCTTTTACCAGCCCTGAGAAGCTGTGCTCAGCCCTGCAGCGGGAGCACGGCGACAGCGTTGGGTGACAGGATCAAGCCTCGTCTCTCCTTTCCAAAGCCCCAGAGCCGCTCTGCGGGTCCTGCCAGGGTTTGCCTCTGGCTCTGCTGAGGTGCCGAGCTCCAGACACACACGATGCCCAGACCTGGCATCGCTTTGTCAACCAGCTGCGCTCACCGGAGCTCTTCCCCTCTGGCTGCTGCCAGCTGCTGGAACCAGAAAGGAAAGCCCAGCGTCTGCTCCATGGTGGAACCAGAAAGCAAAGCCCAGCGTCTGCTCTGTGGCGGAACCAGAAAGCAAAGCCCAGTGTCTGCTCCGTGCTGGACCTGCCCAGGCTGCGCTTCCCTGTTTCTGGGAGAGAGGAGGAAGCTCCTTGGCTGGAAGGAGAAGAGGAGGCAGGACAAGAGCAGGGGCAGCCCTCTCGGGGAGGGCCAGGCTGTGGCAGCTCCTCTCCAGCAGCCAAGAACATTGTTAGTTTTCTTGAAACCATTTCTTTTTTTTTTCTTTTCCTTTTTTTTTTTTTCTTCTTAAATTTTCCCTCTTTGGTTTGTTTCCAGCCCTGACGAAAGGAGAGGAGGAGGCCAGGGGAGGCTGAAACCTCCCGTATTTATGTTCTTCAGTATTGTTTACAGATTCGCATGGGGTCTTTCAACATGAGCGCGGCGCTTTTTCCACGTAACTTTAAGGGAGAGGGGTGGAAAAGGGGCTGGGACGGGGAGGGGGAGTCACTTGGGGAGGAGGTTTGCTTTTGGTTTTGGTTGTTGTTGTTGGGGTTTTTTTTTCTTTTTCCTTCTTACAAAGCACATTCACTTTGAGCCACTTCCCAATGCTGGACTCTTTGCCCCCCTCCACACACACTTCCCCTTCCCTCCCCGAGCCCTACACTGTGAAGTGATACTGCCTTGAAGACCCCTCGCCGTTATTTATTTAATTAAAAACCTCATTTGAAAGTGAGCCGGGCGCCTGCCTCGTTCTTGCAGAGGGAGACGCCGCGGGCCGGTGCGTCGTGACGGCGGAAGGAAAGGGGCTTTGCCTCTTCTGTCCCATCCTCTCCCACCCCAGGGCTCCGTGGGCAGGGGTCGGATGCTCAGCAAGCTGCCGGCAGCAGATTTTCATGGTTTTTGAAGAGGGAGGAGCCATCCAGGGCAGGGTGTGCGGCCAAATGCTGCTCTCGGCTCGTCCTTGCGGACCCTGCAGCCCTGTGGGGTTACCTCCTCCAACCTGGGGTGCTCAAAAGAGCCCCAAGTCCTGGTGGAGCAGCTGAACTTGAGCTGCTCCTGAGCACTTGTGCTGGGCGAGGAGCAGCTTCACCTCAGGACAAGGGAAGAACTTGTGCCTCCAGCCCCCTGAGCTCCGTGCTGCGGGTGCTTCCCGTGGCCGGAGCTGCTCCAGATCCTCTCCTGGGGGGTCTGGGCTGGTTTTCGGGCATCCCTCTGTGCCTGGTGTCTGTTCTTACAGGTGTTCGAGTCCTCTGATCCCCGGCAGCCTTCAGAGCGCCCGCGGTGGTGGCAGGGGGAGGCCGAGGTCCAGCCGCGTCTCCCCAGCTTCAGCCAGAAATAACATCCTGGAGGTGAGGGAAAAACGTTCCTGCTGCAATCGCGGCGTGAGAAAGCTCGTTCCTCCCCACAAAGCCCCTCTGTATGCGGAGAAACGCCTGCGATTCTGGGCTGCAGCTCTTGCCTGACCCTCACCTTCTGTCCTGGGGCCTTGGAGGGGATGGGGGGTGCTGCCTCCAGCAGAGGGGCGAAGGTGGGGGCAGCCTAAGGGGGATCCCGCTGCCTTCGAGGCCCCGAGGAGCGGTGGCATCGTTGTTCCTCACCTCGTGGCATCCTCGGAAACGCTTTTTCCAGCCCTGCGCAGCCCCAGAGATGGGTTTGAGGGTGTCGGGGTGGCAGGACCCTGCCTGGAGCGAAGCAGAGCCCCAGGATGGGGTCCCAGCGCTCACCCAGGGCTGGGGGGGCCGGGAGGGACCCGCATCCTCCGGGGAAAGCACAAGTGGACCCAGCAAACGGGGGCCAGATGGTTCCAGGGCTCCCCACGAACCCCACCCTGGCAGGCAGAGCTGCGCCGCTGCCTCCTCACGGGGTTCTTTGCTGGCCGGGGCTCAGGGGAGGCTGAACCCCAACGCCCGGCACCACCAGCACTGCGCCGAGCTGCGAGCGGGGGCTGCTTTTCGTTCCGTGACCCTCCCCGAGCGCCGAGCCCAGCTCAGAGCAACCGGTTCTGGCTGAGCTGGGCCACTCCTGGGTGGCTCCTGACACCATCCAGCCGCCACGACACCGCGCGGGGCAAAGTCCGGCCGCCGCCGTCGCCTTATCTCTGCCCTGCCCCAGCGCGGAGCCGCGGGCTGGGAGCGCGGCTCGGGGCGACCCCTGCCCTCGCTGAGCCCCCACCGCGGCCCGGCCGTGCCAACCGCCAGGGACGCCGGGGGCTGCGATGAGAAGGGGAGATTTATTAATTGCCTCCCCCCCACATCTGGGTGTCCCCCAGGTGCCAGGCAAACTCCCCTTCTCCGGCATCGCCTCCGCTCGGAGCTTTCACCCACCTGCCACCGAGATTCGGGGGCTGCAAGGCAGCAAATCCTGCCCTGGCTGCTCGTAGCACTGACGGGCTGGGGCAGACCAGGCCAGCTGGGAGCCCAGGGCAGCCGGCGAGTGGTTCTGCTCCCCTCCTGAAATCCCAGGGCAGCCCGAGAGCGTTTCCAGCTCTCTCGGCTTCCCGCGACGGCCTCGACGTTGTCCCCGAGGCCGCTCGCGCCGCGCTTAACCGAAGCAGCTCAGGAGCTCTCGTTTGGGTGGTTTCTGTGTTATTTACGTTTCCTTCCGTTCCTGACCAAAGAGTCGAGCCTGGAGCAAACAACCGGGGGCCGCTGCCATCCCCGCTCCTGCCCGGGATTCGCCGCAGAGCTCCGTGCCCCGACCTTTGCTCCTGTGCCCGCTCTGGGTGCCAACGAGCAGCACCAACGAGCAGCACCGGAGCCCATCTTAAGCTTGGGGAAGCACCATCCTGAGTCCCAGCGGTTAAATCACAGCTTCAAACAACCCCGGCGCCTCCTTCTCTGTTTAAACCCAACTCCCGAAACCTCTCGGGGAATCCTCGGTCCCCCCCAAAACCCACCCTGGATCTGCTCTGCCATAAACAACAACCCCCCCTTGGTTCTGCCCCCGCGGGTTTTTTCCACTCTCGGATTTTTCTTTCATTCCCCTTGATTTATTTCTTTGACTTTTGCCCTCAGGAGGCTGGTGGGACACACAAGCGACCCCCTCCTCTTGCTTCTCCCCCTTCCCCTCGAAGGAGGCAGCGGGGCTGGGATGGGGAGAGTGGGCAGGGGGTACTGGGGGGGTCTGGGGAAGCTTTTGGGGGACCCTATACTGGTACCAGTCTAGGTTGGGGACTGAACTGGAGAGCAGTGANTGGAGACGTTTCAAAGCCGCCTGGACGAGTTCCTGTGGGACTTGGTCTGGGTGATCCTGCTGCGGCAATGGGGGGATTGGACTGGAGGAGCTTGCGAGGGCCCTTCTGTGAATCCCTGAACGCATGAGCTGGACCAGGCCCCCCTCCCCACACCTGCCCCGGCCCCACAGCCCCGGTCCCGCCCCGTCCCATCCCGGGCGGGCGGAGGCTCCTCCAAGCGGAGCCGCCCCGTCCGGGTCCGCCCCGTCCCGTCCCTCCCCACCCTCTCCGGACTTTACCTCCCGGTTGGGCCCTCGTCGTTCCGGGCCATGTGAACCTCGGGGCCGGGCCGTGGGGCCGCCACCGGCAGCGGGATGGAGCGGAGGAACGTCTTCGTGCTGCTCGACGTGCTCTGCTTGGCCGTCGGTAAGAGCTCGGTACCGGCATCGGTACCGGCAGCGGCGGCTCCCTCGGTTCCTCCCTTCCCTTCCCCATCCCCTTCCCTTCGCTTTGGGTGGTCCCTGGGGGAGGTCTCCCCTCATCTCTACCGGGATCCCCCCGTTACCGGCCCCCATCCCGGCGGCGGAACCGAGAGGACACCGGAGCTACCGGGTTCCGTCGGGGGTCCCGGTTCCCGGAGCCTCCTCCTCGGTATTTTAATTTTTTGAGGGGGTTTGGGAAGTGCCCGAGGGGGATCCGAGGGATCTCAGGGTGGCTCCGGTGGAGTCTCCCCCCGAGGAGAGGGGTGGGAGCCGGTAAACGGAGCCGGTGCCGGTGCCCGGTGCGGGGAGGAGGCGGCGGCGGAGCCCCGGGAGCTGCTCGGAGCTGCTCGTTTCCTTGTGCTGCCGCCTCCCTGGCTCCCTGCCCGCCCAGCCCGGAGCTCCTGGGGCTGGAAAGGGGCTGGAAAGGGGCCGGGGAGCTCCGGGATTGCCGGTGCCGGGGCTCGGGCTGCTCCTTCCCGGTGCCCCCGCAACCCCCGGGCCGAGCAAACGCCCCTTTCTAAAGAAGCACCTCATTAAGACGGGCTAAAAATAAAGGCCCAGGTCGTAATTTCAGCCTGAGCTTCTCTCTAAGCCGAGCTCGGAGCAACCCACGAGGCCCGGCTGGGATCGGGAGCGGTTTTTTCTTTCGCTTTTTATTTTTGAGGGGAGCTGGTTGGGGTTTATTTCTTGGGTTTTGGGGGAGTAAAGGGAAAATTAGCCCTGAAATTAGCCCTGAGGAAGAGCTGCGGGGGCCTGGCTGGGTTCAGGAGCTTTTTTTTCTCTCTCTCTCTCTCTCTCTCTCGTGCTTTTTNGCGGGGGCCTGGCTGGGTTCAGGAGCTTTTTTTTCTCTCTCTCTCTCTCTCTCTCGTGCTTTTTATGTGTTGGGGGAGCTGTTTGGGATTTGTTTTCTTTTTTTTTGGGGGGGGGGAGGGGCATGAGGGTGAAATTGCCCCCCAGGAATTGCCCCCAGGAAAATAGCCCAGAAATTACCCCCCAGAGATAAAAAACCCCAGAAATAACCCCCAGAAATAAAAAAACCCAGAAAAAAAAATCCCTGAAGACAATTGGCGTCTAAATTTGAGCTGTAAACCCCATTTGAGGTGCTCACGGAGGCATTTGGACCCATCCAGCCCCGGGCACTGGCTCCCCACGGGAGCCCCGGCGCTGGTTCCCAGCTCTGGGGGTGCTGAGGGGCTTTAGGGTGGGGGGACCCGGGGGGTTCCTCGTGGTTTTCCCGGCTCGATGGGTGAGCAGCAGCAGGGCTGGGTGCGGGGGGACCCTCGGGGAGGGCCAAAGGTGCGTGTTCCCCGGAGCTGCTGGAACCTCGGGGAGGCGGAAACCACCGGGAAAGGCGGAACCGGGAGCAGAGCCCGAGATGAAGGTGACCTGAGAACCCAGGGCCTTATCCCCGGGCAGAGCATCCCTGCCCCGGCTGCTCCCGCATCCCCCAGGGCTGATATCCCCAAGCCCTGGCCCTGCCCTGGCTTCTCCCGGGGCTCTGGGCAGGGCTGCAGGGGAGGGGATGCATCCAGAGGAGGATTTGTTGTGCCCTTTGCATAGGGCAGAGACCCCCAAACCCTGTTTGATCTCGGGGATGAGGAGCTCGAAGTTGCCTGTGGCCAGGGCTGGGTGGAAAAGGCTCCTGACCTGGACTGCTCCAGCCGGTCACAGCGTTTGTTGGGAGAATAAATCTGATGAGGAGAGATTGAAGGAGCTGGGACTGGTTAGTGTGAGGCAGAGGAGGCTGAGGGGAGACCTCATCGCTCTCTGCAGCTCCCTGAAGGGACATTGCAGAGAGGTTGGGGCTGGGCTCTTCTCCCAGGGAATTAGAACCAGAGGGAATGGTTCCAAACTGCACCAGGGGAGGGTTAGACTGGAGAGGAGGGAGAAAATTATTGCCATCCAGAGCAGTCAGCTCCTGGAATAGGCTGCCCAGGGAGGGGGTTGAATCCCCATCCCTGGCCGTGTTTCAAGGGCGTTTAGATGTGGGGTTGGGGGAGATGGTTTAGGGGGGAACTTTGCAGAGTAGGGGTGAGGGTTGGACTCGATGATCCCAAGGGGCTTTTCCAATTTCTCTGATTCTCTCTCTCCAGAGAGAGCAGCATCTCCAGGCTCTGGCTCTTGCGGAGCTGGGGCTGAAGGTCCTGCTGAGACCATCGGGGCCTGGGGGCCCTTCCTGGCTGTCAAACAGGTTCGCAAGATGCCTGTGCTCGTTAATTCTAATGAGCTCCATCCTCCTAGTCTCAAAGACCTGGGGAGCGTGAGGAGAGGGCGGGCAAAAAATCAGCCTGGGGAGGAGCGAGGCGGCCGTGGGGGCTCGGCAGGTGCCCGCTCGTGGCCGTCACGGGTGGTATCTGGGCGCCACAGGCAGCTGTGAGCTCCGATAGGGCCCTATCAGCTCCGAGGCCGTCCCGCTGGCGGCTGCGCGTCCTCCCGCTCTGGGTGCGCATCGTTTGGGGCTGCGTCCCTAGTGGGGGGGATCCTTCCCGCTAGCAAGGAGCGGAGACCCCGGGAGGTGCCGCGGAGCCGGTGAGCGACCATCTCCAGTCCTCGCCCGTCTCTCTGCCTTGCAGCGTCTCTGCCCTTCGTCATCCTGACGCTGGTGAACTCGCCGTACAAGCGGGGCTTCTACTGCAACGATGACTCCATCCGCTACCCCTACAAGGCCGACACCATCACCCACGGCCTCATGGCTGGGGTCACCATCACCTGCACTGTTGCCATTGTAAGGAAGCGCCATCCCCTTCCCCGGCACCTCGTAACCGGGAGCTGGAGCCCAGCACAACCCCCAGCAGGACCCTGGGGTCAAGCCCTGCTCTGCTGGGCTCACGAGATCCCTCTGGGGTGCTGAGACCGACATCCCATGGGACTGGGTCCCTGCAGGGATGGGGAGAGGCTCCATTCCTCCATTCCCCTCTGGGGATTCCAGTTCCAGGGGTCTCCAGACGGAAGAGTCGGAGCACCCCGTACCCCCGGTGCTGGGGAGCGGCTCGGTAGCCCCGAGACCCTCAGCTCTTGCCTCTTGGTGTCCGCAGATCTCGCTGGGAGAGGCGTACCTGGTCTACAAAGAACGCCTCTACTCCAAGTCGGAGTTCAACAACTACCTGGCTGCTCTCTACAAGGTGGTGGGGACCTTCCTCTTTGGCGGGGCCATCAGCCAGTCCCTGACTGACCTGGCTAAATACATGATCGGCCGGCTCCGGCCGAACTTTCTGGCCGTCTGCAATCCTGACTGGTCCAAGGTGAACTGCTCCATCTACGTGCAGCTGGAGAACGTCTGCCAGGGGGAGAGCAGGAATGTCACCGAGTCCAGGTGAGCTGCGGGGCCGCACCACGCGGCCCCTTCGCTTGCCGGGCTCCCGGCGACAGCCCTGGATGAGCATCGTCCCTCTCCTGCCGCTGGGAGCCCAACTGGGCTGTGGGGGAGTCGCTCTCATGGCCTGACCCGTCCCTTTTTACCCTGCAGATTGTCCTTCTATTCTGGGCACTCCTCCTTTGGGATGTACTGCATGATGTTCCTGGCGGTAAGTGCCACGTGAGTTCCTCGCGGGTCCTGCCTCCCTGGGTGGAGCAACACCCTGAGCAATCCCAGCATCAGGTGGGTGAGTGCTCCTCGCTTCCCTCCCCAGCTCTACGTGCAAGCGCGGCTGGTGGGGAAGTGGGCCCGGCTGCTGCGCCCCACCATCCAGTTCTTCCTCATCACCTTCGCCATCTACGTGGGTTACACCAGGGTGTCCGACTACAAGCACCACTGGAGCGACGTGCTGGCGGGGCTGCTCCAAGGGGCTCTCATCGCCGTCCTCATCGTGAGTGTCCCTTTGGGTGACCCCTGCCCTGCTCTGCCCAGTCGCCTGCTGGAGGGATTCACGGATTCACAGAGTGTTGGGGGTTGGAAGGGGCCTCGAAAGCTCCTCCAGTCCAATCCCCCCATTGCCGGAGCAGGATCACCCAGACCAAGTCCCACAGGAACTCGTCCAGGCGGGTTTGAAACGTCTCCAGAGAAGGAGCCTCCACAACCCCCCTGGGCAGCCTGGGCCAGGCTCTGGCACCCTCCCTGCAAACAAGTTCCTCCTCAGATTCCAGTGGCACCTCCTGTGTTCCAGCCCACATCCGTTACACCTTGTCCTGTCATGAGAGCCTGGCTCCATCCTCCCAACATTCCCCCTTTACATATTTATCGAATCATAGAATAATTAAGGCTGGAAAAGACCTCTTAGATCAAACAAGTCCCTCCCTCAGTCTCCTCTTCTCCGAGCTAAACACCCCCCAAACTCTTTCCTCTTATTTTTTTTTCTTTATCCCAGGTCCGCTACGTCTCGGACTTCTTCAAGCCCCGTCCCCCGCGGCAGTGCAACGAGAAGGACCCGGAGCGCAAACCCAGCCTTCCCCTCACCATGAGCGACCCCGACTGCAATCACTACAGCTACCGGGGCGCCCCGTGAGCCGCGCGCGGGGGGCTCAGGACCTGCCCCTGGCTCTGCTCTGCTCTGCTCAGCACCCCTCCTTGGCGCAGGGGGGACGGGGACGCCGCCTCTGGATTTAACCCTTGGCTCGACGGCTCCGGCGCCTCCGGCTGCCACAGGTACCCGTGGGATGGTCCCGTGCCCGCGGTGCCTCTGCTCTTGCCGGTGCCTGGCGCTGCCAGCGCCCGTGGGATGGGAAGGGAAGGTCCTTGGTCGCCCGTGCGCCTGAGTCACGCTTCTCCAAGGCCGCCAGCCCAGCCCTTTNGATTTATTGGGCTGGCGAACGGCGCCGAGCGAAGAGCGGGCGCGGCGGGAAGCCTCGGCTTGCCTGTGCCCAGCGTTGCGGCGTCGCCGGCAAATCATCCAGCCTTGGGAATCCAAACCCTGGCGAGCGCCGGGGGAGGAGAGGGGCAGCTGCTGGGCTAGCGAAGCGCTGCTTTTTTGGGGGGGAAGGATTAAAGCAATGCAGAGCTCTTCTCTGTTCCCTGGTGGCCTTTTAAAAGCAATCCTGGCGGTGCCGCTTGTCCCCTGCCTGCTTCACACGCCAAGGGGGATTCTCCAGCCTTTCCCTCTCCTGCAGCTTCAGCTGATGCTTTAGGGGGTGCTGGGGTGGGGGGGGTTAAGGG
>WEIS01021891.1:2847-14593 GCA_013389965.1 Todus mexicanus | reverse complement strand
AGCCGGTCCAAACAGTATCTTTAGGAAACAGCATCGGAAAAGTCTATTTCCCTGTTTGCCATCTCCCATCACCATCACATGTGATGTTGCTGCATGACATTTCCTTCCTCTCTATTTCTCCAAAGGCAAACAAGCTACTATTCAGCAGTTCTGAGTCAAATCCTAACACCTGATACTTCTGATATGCAAACTGTTAGCTTTTTCTATTTGTGCAACAATGAGAGCTTATCAGTTTTGTCGCTTCTCATTTTGACTATGAAATGCATCCACTATCACTCTTCACCTGTGTCCCTGGCAGCTCCCTTAGGTTCAGATGGAATCCGGTATGTTGTTTGTCTTGCTCAAACTACTGCTGATCCAAAACAAATCACAGCATTATAAAAAAGATCAAGAGTGTAGGAACTGCATTTGAATGCTGACAATTTTTAGCGGGCAGCTGTATTACAACTTGGAAATAAGTTCAGGAATGTTTTCATGGTGAAGTGGTCTGGAGACAGCAAATGCTGCCTTAAAGATACTGAAAGCAGAACAATAGGAGAGGCTACACCTGGCCAAAATACAAGTCTAAAAATTCAGTGGTGTGATTGAAGTTCTAGTTTGGCATATAATTTTTTGAGAATATTTCCAAAAATGTGCCACTGATAAACACACGTTTTATACAGAAAAACAAAACATCACCTTCGCCTTGTGCAATAAATCATCTTTCCTTCATAGAATAGATACACATGAAGATTCACACATATTGAGGCAGTACCAGAACTATGATTCATCCTTCAGACTAACATGTACATAGCAACTCTAATCTTATTTACAACCATGAAAAAAGAAAGCTTTTTCCAGAGTATAAGCAGCTAGCTCTTCTGTGTCATGAATCTCTTCCCTTCCCCCGTGATATAAAATCCTCTTGTTTCTATACTGCAGCTCAAGCACAAATGCAGTGTTTTTCACATAACCAGTTCTATTTTTAGCCTGAATTGTAGGAAGTCTGCAGCATTAATAAATGGAAGAGAAGTACAGAACTACACCGCATGGTAATGTGCCAATGCAAAAGCTAGCTTGGCCTTTAGCCAATGAACCGTGGTTAGATGTTAGAGCAATGGAAGTAAAACCACCACTTCTAATGGAATGATTAATAAGCTGACAAACTTCCATGCATTTATTTCATACTTATTGAATGCCAACCTTATTAATACCAACATATTTTCTATTTTATTAGTGATATCTCTTAGCCTGGAGCATAGATACATATGCATATGTATTTTTATAGATGCAGTTGAGGTTTGCTTAATTCTATGTTCAAATAGAAAGGCACAATGTAAGAAGTAGATGCAGAGTTTGATTTAGGAATAAGGGAATAAAGAAGGAGCTTTTCTTTATAAACCAATAAAGCAGCTCCACTAGACATTAAACCTATTGTTTCATGATTTTCTCCCCTATTGACTCTGCAATTCCCTTGTTTGGTACCAAAATTATGAAAGCAAAAATCCTCTAGAGCTGTTACACAGAGGACAAAAGTTCACAGTTCTTACAGGGACACAGACTCTTCTGTAATCTCTCCAGTTCTCACTCAATCCACAAAACTTGTCCCAGCACTGTTACACTGTGGACAGATGGATGTTTATATAAAAGACCTTGTGCCTCAATAAAATTCCATTTCAGGGTTATATAAAAACAGCAATTACTGCAAAACAGAACTTTTTAATTAAACGTGTTCGAAGAAAGTAGGGATTAATGACTTTAAAGTAGAGCCTATTTAATGCTTGCAGTCATAGATCATCCACTGGTGAAGCTGTATTATTATCATCAGGCAATGATGCTTCTAAGTATTGATAGTGTGTGAGTTAATAACGCTTAAACTATTTTTGTAACAATATAGTTTGCAACAGAATGTCCTGGTTTCAGCTGGGATAGAGTTAATTTTCTTTCTAGTAGCTGGTACAATGCTGTGTTTGGGATTTAGCAGGAGAATAATGTTGATAAAACACTGATATTCTAGTCCTTGTTAAGTGGTGCTTATCCTAAGTCAAGAGTTTTCCAGTCTCCCATGCTCTGCCAGTGAGGAGGTACACAAGAAGAGAGCACTCTGGGAGGGACCACAGCCAGGATAGCCGACCCAAACTAGCCAAAGGGGTACTCCATACCATAGGATGTCATGCTCAGTATACAAATCGGGAGGAGTTGACCAGGAGGAGTCAATTGCTGCTTGGTGACCATCTGGACATCAGTCAGTGGATGGTAAGCAACTGCATTGTTCATAACTTGTCTTTCCTGGGTTTTATTTATCTCTCTTTTTACCTCCCTTTTTATTACAATTATATTATTATTATTAATTTCATTTATTAAATTGTTCTTGTCTCAGCCCACAAGTTTTATTTCTGTTATTCTGATTCTCCTCCCCATCCCACCGTGAAGGGGGTGAGGAGTGAGTAAGCAGCTGCATGGTGCTTAATTGCTACTTGGGGTTAAACCGTG
The DNA here is from genome assembly GCA_013389965.1 of Todus mexicanus. NCBI lineage: Eukaryota > Metazoa > Chordata > Aves > Coraciiformes > Todidae > Todus > Todus mexicanus. The sequence continues at coordinate 12,121 of WEIS01021891.1, read as the reverse complement.
ACAGAAAACTAAAGTATACTACACCTATTATTCAAATAATGTCTTAATAAATTTAATTCATGGCAACATCCTCAAAATAACTAAGGATCCACTTGAGATTGCACTAGTTGTTCCTTGGCCCAGTGAGCTGTGGATAAGCTATATTTTGAATTTTTTTGGCAACACTGATGTAATAGGGTATGGTACCTGATAATTGCCCAAGAAAAATTTAACAACTGCCCATCTGATTCTCTGATTTGCAGATAGGAAAGAAATTATTACTTTGCACTTCAATTAAATAAAAGGTAATGACACATGGGCAAAATTATCTACTGGTTCTGAAATTGTGTCTGCACAGATCAGAGCCTGGGTTGTGCTCATCTTAAAAATCAAGCTCTAACTCTGTACTTTACATGAATCAAATATGGTGAGTACAGAAACCTGTGCACAAAAGTCAGAAGAGAAAAACCCCCACAAAACTAACATCAGGTTTGTTTTTCTGTTAAGAATTCCATTCAGGTACAGCAAAATCAATACTTTGACTGTACACAGTGTACTCGAGCTGCTCTGTCAGGATCTATACAAAAAACAGAGATGGGATTTAAGGTGGGTGGATCTGACAGCAGGAAGAGTTATAACACACCAGCACACACGACCCCCACTTTCCAAAACAATTGCATCTCACAGCACCGTGGGAGCATCACACATGGCAATGGCACCACCTTGCACCACCTGCTCACATGAGTGTTCGGTGGTCAGTCGGTGCTGCAGAGGTAGTCTCCAAGAAAACATATCTAATGTCCTCCTGAGAGGGAGGAGTACCATGATATGGCATGTCTGGCAGCTGTGGCCAGATGGGGACAGTCTTCCACGCACCCACACTGCAGTATAGCAGAGACAGAAAGGAGAAGTACCAACCAAACCAACAGTCACTATGCACTTAGAAAAATCAGGTTGCCCAATCCTCCTCTTTTCTTAATAAACTAGATACCAGATCATTCAACTGCCTTTTAACATATGATGCTGTACCTCAACTTGACTTCCCCCGTACTAATCTTCTGTGACATGAAATGACTACGATCTGTATTCCCTCTTTCCTCAAGTATGTAAAGAAGTGAGCTAAAAAACAAATAGGAAAAACCAATCTTCTTAACACTTTCACTGCTTCTGTTTGTCTCTCCCCAGTCTTTTAGAAGCCTGTCCTGTGGTAGTTCTTGAGATGCACCAGCATCATTGCATGCCTCTTGGTGTGGTTGCTATCTGGTCTCAGCATGTGTCTTGATATGTCTGTGTTGAATTTCTGGGTTAGTTGTACAGGTGAAGTGGAAAAAGGAGAGAGCAATAACACACAATTGTTTCACAAAAAGAAACGTTTCTATGATTGTCAAATTACTTAATCCACAGACTACTTTGATAAATAACTGAGCTGCCAGCTGAAAAGGAAATGCATGTTCGGGGAAGTCTTTCAAATGCATCCATTCATCTGAAATTCTCAATAATAGTGATATTGAAAAAGGTCTTCTCTGCGTGTATCACTGCTACCGACTGCGCTGCAGCACTGTTCTCAAAGCCATTAACTATGTGACTAAGGTTGTGCTTCAGTAGCACAGCAGCTCCGGTGTTAAAGCTCCTAAGCACCAGTGATGCAGAGAACTGTGCTTGTAGAAATTAATTTGATTGGTTCCTTTTTTTTTCAGAAATATTTGACAAGTTATGTTTGCATCAGTGTGCTTCAGGCCATAAAAAGAATCATCTGCCAGTTCCATTCCAGCATCACATCAGGTATTGCCCAGCACAAAACAAAGAGTCTAAATTCTACTATGGTTGCTTTGTGAATACAACAGAAATGTAATTTTGGTCCCATTTGGTCCAGGGTAAGTTTATATGGCCTGGTAACACAGCACATAGGGATCCATTACAAATGGGCATGGAGCCGCAGACTTAAGGGTATATTTATGTCCCCAATAAAATGGGTGAGGCCCATTGTCCAGTCTTCAGGGCAAGTGACAGAGCAGTACTTGTGTGCACACTGCTGAACTCTGTCTGCTGCCAGCAGAGTGTAGCTCCAATCACTCTTCTTACTGGAAGACGTCTCTTGCTCAGGGTGCTTTGAGAACAGTACCAAGATGTGGTCTAGGAGAGAGCGAACTGGCATGGGATAAATTGTCTGAGAAAATGTGCCAGCAGCTCACCTGGATGATTATTTATATGCCAGCCCTCAACTCAGTGCTGTAGTTCTGTTTGGTTTACTAGTGGAAATGCCACTAGAGACTTATGCCAAGATCATCTACCTAATAACAGCTACAGGTCTGGTGGCTGGGATGTTCTATTTGTTTTCCATGGTAAAGAGGAACTTCACATTATACAGACCTACATTGCTGGATTGGGAAGCTGAAATGTAGTGGTCTTGGTAGTGCTGAGGACAAGGCAGCTGTTATTTCCAGAGTAGCCACAATGTCCCAGGAAGCTCACAAGACACAGTGTCTATCTCTGGAAACTCTGACCAGAACAACAATTATGATTTGGCTTTTTATTTTTTACTTATTAAAAATATTTATAATTTACACCTTCTTACGTGAGCGAGGCAATGCAAATTTTACTTCTGGCACATAGTTTGGGTAATTTTGCCTATGCTAACGCATCCATTTTCTTCAGGCAGTTCTGTGCCTTTAGAGAGCAAAGACAGATTTTGAACTTTTCTGCTAGTGTGATCACAGTAATGTATCCTCTATCTTCAAAACAGCTTTTTAATGCATTCCAGTGAGGACAGAAAATATCACACAAGTCACAGAACAATCGTCAAATTCTCATTATCACCACTAGTGTCAGGAGAAGTCAGTTTTATGGGGAAGGAGTTACTGAGACCTTAAGGTTCCTGTATTGGTTTTTTTGTTTGTTTGTTTCCCTGAGAAAACAGCTTCCTGTTAAAGTATGCAGCATCCAGAAAGACCTTCCAATGGTTCCCTGAACTACTCTATGTCCCCTCTATATAATAAGGAAACTAATAAGTCCATGATTTGAAATGGGTACTGTGAGGATACTTTCTGCTCTTGCCAAACACCAGTTATGTCTCAGTGAAATGGAAGCCACTGGGCTCAGTTTGGCAGTAATTCAGTGAAACAGCCTATGATATACACAAAGTCTGACTGGATTCTCTGCTGATGTCTTATGTTCTTTAACATCATCTATCTATGAATGAACAAAGCTTTTATGAGCAATTTCAAGGTATTCTGATAGCGTAAGAACTGAAAAGCAAACTATCTAAACAAAACTATGTAAACAATTGCTTTTTTGTACTGTATTTTTAAGGGACCTGTCCAGTTTTTACAATCATGTTCCATATTATTGTCCTATCAACACCAAAAGAAAGGACACATAAAATTGCTTTTTTTTTTTCTTTCTGCAGCTAAACGAAAAATTTTCAAGACTCTGATGATGGGACCATATTTGCAGCTCTTGTGTGTCACCTCGCACAGGAAGCCATTTATTACCAAGTTAAACTTCTGTTTGTATGCCTTTTGACCTCCACAATCTTTTGTGGCACAGATTAAGTGCAATTATTATCCATTAAATGTGTAATGATTCAATTACATTTCTTATAGTAATTTATATTGCAAGAGAAAAATGGTAGCTTCTAATATTTAAGCAGTCAGGATGAAGAAAAAAAACCACACAGTGGTTGAAATGGGTTGGTATATGCTAATATGCTACATGACACTTCAGAGAGATGTACCAGCACTTTGTAGACTTCTGGAACATTGGGAAATTTTTTTCCTATATTACTGTACCTATGTTTGGCAACGCATAAATCCAGTATCATCTTTTGACGAATACATATATTTTGCAATAATATCTGAACAACCAGATTTCTCAGCTTTTGATGATATTTTACAGGAAAGCATCCTCTGTAACATTATTGATCCAAAGATCAGCTGAAAGGATCCAAATGCCTATCACACGCTCTGATCAACACAACACATTCTTAGTAAGTGGCTGTATTGTCTAATCCATCTAATCCACAGTCATCTGTGGTCATATGCTGGTGACTGTGTCCAAACCCAAACTTTGCATGTACTCACTCACGGCATGTTTGAAAAGCCTCTGCTTCTTATTCTCTGCATAATATTTTCAACAGTTGTGTTTCCTGTAGTTAAATGGCAATTCCTATCTGAGTCTGAACGAGACTCCAGAGTAGATAATATTAAGCTCCACAACCTTCCCCACTCCTAAAAACAATAAATGAAAAAAATCAAATCTCGAAGATCTATGAAATGATATCATTCTTTCTTCCCCCTCCTGGCTGCAGACTTTCAAGAACCCAGATTTTTGTTTTCGTAGCTTTCTGAAACAATTTTCTTTTTCCAAATGTATTTCAACACACAGTCCCGTGTGTCTACTATCCTTTCCCCTTCTGACACTTGACTCAGCAGATGGTACAAATGAACTGGCATATACAGTATTTGCTTAATCCTGTGCTTCTTTGAATTGCTGTTTTGAGACTAATGCAGCTACTTTATTATTGTGAATTGTCTGCATTGTGTCCTTGCCTATGTTGTTTGATTTATCTTGCTCTTCCCGAGTGGGTTCATTCTAGGAGCTGATGAAGAATTGTGTAGCTTGGAGACTTTTAAATAGCTCCACTGGAAGGTAGAAGAAACTCTTGCTAAGAAATTTCCTGAAGTCTAAGAGATGACACAAGGTATAAAGCTCAGCCAGAGCTAGTGATTTCCAATCATTAAAAATATTCTGTGATTCAATGGGAAAAGTATGAGATCATTATGGCATGAGTCAATTGATCAAGACATGAGGATAAATTAGTCTGCAGACCAGCAAAGTTTTAGCAGGAATATGCGCCTTCAAACCCCTTATTTTTAAGCTTCCAATCAGTTTTGTAGATTGCAAAAGAATCCTAGTCTCGGTGTTCTGGGAAGCAATATGACATGTGCACCACAAAGTGAACATTTAGGTTGTGGAGAACATCAGAAATGCTGGCAATATTTTTATATTCACTAGATATGCCCCAGTTTCTCCAACCCTTCAGCAATCTGTGGCTAAATGGAGAAATGAGCTAAACTCTTCTCTTGCTGAGAAGCAAGACTGCAGGTATTTGTATCCAACTGTATATCCCGTGACTGAATAATACATCAAATACTGAATAAACTGCTACTCAGTAAAAATCTTGCTTCAGAGGCATTAGTACTAATTGACTGCCTTCTATTCCTTCTCCCCCTCTCCCAGAAACCAAGGCTGGAAGAAATCACATGGAAGTTTTAGGAAGGGACAAGATGCAGAGGACACTATACTAAAGCTGCTGGTTTTAGGTGTCAATGCCAGCTTAAGCAGCAGCATGCTGTCCCCAATGCCGTAGCCCAGCTATTTGTGTGGCTGTAGAGCAACCCAGCTGAGGGAACAGACCTGTCCAAAAAATAACCAGGGGAATAGGCAGCATGTGGGCAGAAACGCGTGGCTGAAACTGGTAATGTGGGACAAATGCTGCTTAAGAAACGGATAAAGACAGTCAATCCATGTGTGGGTTTCTGAAAGCAATTGGAGAAGGTTTTCTGCTTGGTGACAGACAAAGGCATTTTTAGGACTGTGTTCTGAACCAGATCCTTGCTGGTTTGTTTAAGGAAAGTTATCTTACTTTAGCTCTAATTACTGCTGATTATCTCACCTCCCCAGAAAGGGTCATTCTGGAGCAGAGACTGATGGTACTGTGGAGGTTGCGGCTCTCACATTCAGACTCAGACAAGCTCTTGGGGATCACCTTTACTCCACTATATCTGGGCTGCATAAGTAAGGTGACATAACAGCTGGGGACCAAATCTTTTTGCCCAGAAGCCAGGATAGATTACAACAGAGAAAACCGCATTTAGTTCTATATTTAAATTTCTTTTTATCTGTGTATGACTCTCCTAGTTTTCCCTGTAGCCAAGTACGACAAAGAAGAGAAAACAGTTTTTAAAAGAACCTAATTCCTAATGGAATTCCAAAGAATGTTCATTTATCTAGTAGGCTATGCTAAAGCAGTTTTTCTTCTTATTGTAGTAGAAGCTGTCCCCTGATCCTGGCAGAGAAGCAGCACTGGGAATTGACCTTCATCCAGGGTTTGATATTACAGCACCATGAAAATTATGAAGGAGATGTAAACAGACCATGGTTGTTCAGCCTTTTAAGATTTGAGAGACTGTATAAGTATTCCCTGAGACCTGACAATCTGTAACCTCATATTCTGTCTGATCCAGATTTTGACACACCTTTGGGTTCATGCCAGGATGGAAAGAGGCTGCACCTGGGCACAGATAAGGTTAAATCTTTACTTTCCATGGCAATCATTTGTAACCCTCAAGTCTCCCCCACACTTACTTGTTTAGTGCCAAGAACTCAAATTAAAACAGGCTGGCCACAGCAAGAACATGGGCATAGCTAAGGGTGCACAAGCTTCTCTCCCCATTGCTGGGTCTTGCTGTGTGCATGATGCTGCAGCCACTCCCGGGAGGATCAAACCCCTACGTTAGTACCACTGACGCCAGTGGAGTAACAGGTTTGCATAGCCCCTTATGTCTGGCAGAGGAAAACCCATCTTCTGGACAAGACCATGTCAAAAGGTCATTTTGTAAGGAATTCCTGGAACCTTCTCTCATGCAGGAAGGTCAGCTTGTGTCTGGCTGCCAGGGTGGGCAGCGCCCAGTGGACTCTCAGTTCCATTGAGTAATGGGGCAGCAGGCAGGGCCACAGGGTTATGCTTCACCATGCCAGCACAGCAGGGCCCTTAGCCAGGAAGACCACTGTGTGTTATGAGAAGTACAAGAGGTCTAAGTCAAACATTCAGGGAAGAATCTAAATCATGAATGCTCCCTATCCTTTCATATGGGGAGATCAAGCAACACTCTCTGCTCCTCACAGAAGAAAAAATACATAGAAACTCTGTCCCAGTGTCTAGACAAGACTTTGAGCCAACTAACAACACAGCAGTAAAAAATACTATTTCTTTTTTCCTTTTTATTGACTGTAAAATAGTCCAAGGTCACCAGCAAGCAAAATGCAGGCTCAAATGTGCAGGCTTGAAACAAAAGTTAAAATTATATCAAATCAACAATAACTCATTCCCATGGTGTTCCACCTGCCCTCATTAGGTTATACAGAACAAATGTCAGAGATAACATTCAGGAAAAAGGTGGTGTTCTGATAAGGAAAATAGCTTTGTAGCAGTTCCTTTGGGGGGAAATAAATAGTCTTCCTTCCCTCCTTTTAAAAAACAGACCAGCTGATCTATTACTAGATTTGTGCAAAGTTTCACACAAGGTCCTTGAACTGCTGTTATACTTCATTTGTGCCTTGGTAAAATAACGTCATAAGGTCCCAAGATTATTATCTCACAGTGATTTCCAGGTAAGACTTGCAGTTTACATGTACAAATACCTTTTTCCTAATTGCTAGCACTGCAAATTCTTGCTCGGAGTTTGAAAATCAAGCTGTGATCCTTCTGTCTCGTGTATCATCACAATAAAACACTGCACTCAGTGCTTAACAATTCTGTTGTAAAGTGCAACTCAGAAAGGGGGAAGCCCTCTAATCTTTGCAAGCTGTGTGACTTTACAGCACTGACAAAAGAAATCAAAGAGTAAATTCTTACTTTACTCAGGCACAAAAGGACCAGATATATTCAAGAAGGAGCTGGATTTTTTTTCAGAATTTAGCCCAATTTTGTGGAACCAGATACACACTTTCAAGTGTTGCAGGTTGTCCACGGCATTCAGGAGCTGTCCTCACATCCTGGAACATGTTTTGTTATGTACCAGTTGGACAATTTGATGTTTGGCTGTTACATGACTGCCTCCAGTCTAGGCAGTTGGCCTCTTTCAGAGGCAAGTAAAGATATTTCTGTCAATACTGGAAGTGTATATGGGAGGGGAGTAAAAAGAGACTACCATTTTTTCTGCTAGCTGACTGAGTAAATTCTTATTACAAACCACGATCTCAGTATGCAGGAGAAAAAAAGTGGCATTTTCCTGTGACAGAAAGAATAGCTACACACAAGCATGTGTTCCTGTAAATATGGGGAGAAAAATGAATGAAAGTGTGGTAATGGTATCAGGCAAAACATTAGGAGAGCTGGTCTTCGAGCTCATTCTTGGTCTCTGACCATGGTCACACGACTAAATGCAACATCAGGAAAAAAGGGGTCCAAAAGTATCTACATTTAAGCATTCAACTCCAATAGTATGAGTCACAAAAGTCCTGAATGCTGAGGCACCTGTGCTTCATCTGCCTTGGTTGAGGTGAGCCTGGCACACACAAGCAATTCAGAATTCACAAAAAAATGTCCTTCAGGCCCCTGAAGCCATAGCAACTCCAGTAAGCTAAACGTGCCAGTGTTGTTCTCTGGCAGCAAGGCCAGCGGGCAGGGAATGTCCCTCCTTTGTGGTGTTAAGCTTTCTTGTGCACCAAGACAGGGGACTACATATAAACTGCCTTCCAGCAATGGAGTCTATATAATGCCAACTCAGGAACTATGCTCAGAAATTACTTTAAAAGTCATCAAAGCACCCCAGGGTCGGGCTTAAAGGAGCATAGACATCACATTCAGGTACCTAAGAACATTGTTAAATGATGTTTAATACACAAGGATACACAGGTCCTGAGGGTCTTGAATAGACAAATGAGCTCTAAGTCTGACAGACCTGGATGGCTTAAGTGCAAAGATGTTGAGAAGATCAACCACTGGCACCTTCACTCCAACCTGCTTTTCAATGGCTCTTCAATAGAAAAACGAATCCTGAGAGCAAAGACCAGAGCACAGAAGTCCTCATTCTTAGCCAGTCACATTCCCTATCAGCTGAGACAAACCATCTTTTTATACTCTCCTTTCTGACCCAGGGAGCCTTGCTCTCTTGGTTGCATCATTATCCAGCTTCAATTGGTTGCTCACAGCATGCAGCATTTTTTCAGCCTGTTCATGATGAATCAGCACATGAGGTTTTGAACTCCCTCAGGTTAAGGACACTGATCCATATGTCAAGATTGCTGGGCAATGGTTCTGGAACACCAAATAAAGCCAGGCATCACCTACCATCTCCAGTGCTGTGCTGTGAAAATAAACAAGAATGGTTGGCTGAAACTGGCATGGCACCCATGTCTGTGGTGTCCCAAGCAATGAACTCCAGTCAAAAATTTCTAGCTGAAGTCCCTAAGTCTGACTGTGGCTTTACGTCCTTCTGAGCATCCTAAAGTTCCTGTGCAATGGGTATAATGGCTTTTATGTATGTAAATATATATTAGAAATATAAATATT
>WEIS01021889.1:3178-17867 GCA_013389965.1 Todus mexicanus | reverse complement strand
GCGGCGGCGGCGGCGGGGCTGTGGAGCGAGGTGAACCGCTGCGGGCAGAACGGAGACTTCGCCCGCGCCCTCAAGTCCGTGAACAAGAGTGAGTGGAGTGGAGTGGAGTGGGGTGGGGGGAAAAAACCGGCTGCCAAACCCTGTTGCTGAGCCCCGGGGTCTAGCCAGGGTGCTCCGCTCCGCTCCGCCGGGAGGTTTCGCTGCTCGGGTTTGGGCACCGCGTGTTCTCTGCCGAGGAAAGGTTCGCCCGGGGGTGTGCGGGGCCTTCTGAAGCAAAGCCGTGCCAGGGCCCTTTGGAAAAGGCCTTTGAGATCCTCCAGTCCAGCCTGTAACTCAGCGCCAACCCATCGTCTAAACCCCGGCACTAAGCGCCTCATCCAGTCTCCTCTTCAACACCTCCAGGGATGGTGACCCCATCACCTCCCCAGGCAGCACATTCCGAGGGTTAATCACCCTCTCAGGGAAGAATATTTTTCTAATATCGAGCCTAAACTTCCCCCGATGGAGCTTGAGACTGTGTCCTCTTGTTCTGTCACCGGTTGCCTGAAAGGAGAGACCAACCCCTGCCTGACACCAAACTCCCTTCAGGTGATTGTAGAGAGGGATAAGGTCCCCCCTGAGTCTCCTCTTCTCCAGGCTGAACAACCCCAGCTCCCTCAGCCTCTCCTCACAAGACTTCCCCTCCAGTCCCTTCCCCAGTCTCATCGCTCTCCTCTGGACATACTCTAGGATCTTGACATCTTTCTCAAACTGAGGGGCCCAGAACTGGGCGCTTTTGTTGATGAGGTTTCGCAGCTGTCGCGATACACGGCTCTTGCAAGCCTTAACGTGTCTGAGGATGAGCTAAATCGTGGTGTTGACGCTGATTTCTCCTCCAGTACTGCAGATCAACAAAGACGACGTGACTGCGCTTCACTGTAAGGTGGTGTGTCTTATCCAGAACGGGAACTTCAAGGAAGCCCTCGGCGTAATCAGCACCCACACTAAAGTGTTAACCAAGTGAGTTGTGCCTTCTTGTACTCTACTGAGCAGGAAAACACGAGTCCTTGAGAAGCTGCTGCAGCTTCAGTGGACGGGACTGATAGGCAATGAAATAGAGAGCAGGAGGTACTCGGAGCCATTGGGATTCGGCTTTTCAGTAAAACACCAATTTATCCTTGGTGTGAGGGGTGGTCTGGATGAGTTTGAGACACTCTGATGTCTTGCTGTTTCTGTTGAGGGTGTTGTCCCTAGTGCAGTTTCCAGCCACCTTCACGAGCCGATTCTGCTTGTCGATGTGGTCGAGCACCATAGGTGGTACAAGGGAAGAGGACACATGTCATGGGGAGAGAAGGGAGAAGCGTTTTCCAGTGACAGTGAGCTGTAAGCTTTGCTTGGCTGTCTCATCATACTGCTCCTTGGGGTCCTTTTCTTGGCCAACCTGAGGGTAGTGCTTTGTCTTTTGGGGTGACGCAAGCCCCTTGTGCGTGGTCTCAAAATCAGGACCTCGGAGACAACGTGTGTTTGAGAACAACTCAAGCTTCCCATTTGTGTCGTTAAGTAGACTCTACTATTCGTCCACTGTATTCTTCCACCTTGCCATATGTTTGTTTTCCCTTAACACTCAGCTGGACTTCGATCATTTCAAATAGGCAAAGAAATAGCTGGTGACAAGCTATCGGTGATGAACTAAGGGAATCACTGTTTAATTTTCCTTTGGCTTAAGCGGTAACTCACGGGGGTAGGTGGAACGTAGCATTCAAGGGTCTGCTTGTTTGCTGATGCTTCCCTGCTGCTGTGAGCTTGCTTTTGAAGCCAATTTTACGTTAACATCGACAAACCCTTTTGCTTCAGTTTTGCTGCACTGATATTTCAGAACAGGTTAATGTTACTTCTGGCTTAGAATCAGTCTGTTAAGAAGGACTGTGGTTTGTATCATTCCCTTTCTCTCTCTGTATGATTCAATTGTCTCTGAAAGTTTGCAGTAACAATCTTTTGCTGTAACGATTGGTCTTCTTAAGAGAAGAGAGTCACGTTATGAAGTTGGTGTTTTACCTTTAAGCATTTGATTCTTAAGATCAGTAGAAGGCAAGGGGGGGCGGGATTTGAAATGTGTCTGGAAACACCAGGAGCCTCTTCTTTTAGGTGAAGTTTTGATATTCCCTCTACTCTGTTGAACACAAAGTAGATTTAAGATATTTTCAGCACTTGGCAGATACATAATTCAGTAATCTGGGATCACGTGCTCACCTCTGGTGTTTGGCTCTTCGGGAGCGTAGCAGTCTGTGACTAATTAGGGCTGCTTAAACAAACGCGTTCCGGCGGGCGAATACTGTTGTTGCATGAAGACTACAGTGCGTGCTGTCAGCCTCTGTCTTGTCCTTGCAGTGACGTTATTGCCTTTGAGAAGGCCTACTGTGAATACAGGTTGAACCGTATTGAAAACGCTCTCAAGACCATTCAGAGCGCCAGTCAGCAGACAGACAAACTGAAGGAGCTTTACGGACAAGTGGTAATTACAAGCTTTGCTTCCTGGTGGGAGTTTCATTTGCTGGGTGGCTTGTCCCTCCTCTAACGCAGGGCAAGCGCGGGGACAGAATTTCCCTCTCTGTCTTTGAAGGTAAGGAGAGGTACAGTCCTCAACTGCCCCAGCTTCTGTGGAGCTTCAGTCACCTGTTGTTGAAGGTGGAGTCATCATCTTTTTGCCGCTGAACCAAAGCAATACATTTGTGACTCAATCTCCCTTCCTGGATCTGGCCTGTTAGTAGCCATCTGGCTGAGGGGATGGAGAGTGGAAGAGAGCCGATAAGATTTATTTGTGGTTGAACCATCTGCTTGCGTTAGATACCTGTCCGGGAGCGCTTTGCGGGACCTGACGCATCAGGCGTTAGAAATGAAGTGGAAAATAAGTTGCATCTCTTTGCTTTCTCCCTGGTTGATCAGAACAATTTTGTGAAGAATTGGCTGTCTTCTCTCAGCTGTGTGAAAGACCCCCTCATAGAGGGGTGACCCAATCTGGAAAAAGGCTGAGGACAAAACTGTGTAAACTGCCGCTTTTTAAAGAAGCTGGTTTAGGAGTAAGACCTGTGCCGCTGGTGTGCTAGTAGCTGGTGTCATTGCTTGAGTCCTTGCAGATGTCATCTGTAGAGTTTGCCCTTAAAGGGAGATGCAAATGTTAGTAGTGTGAAGAGCACACGATGCTCTGCTGCTGCCAGTCCATGCGGAGGGAGGAAGGAGGCTGTAGGCACTGACGTGCACGGGGAAATATCGTTCTGAAGGTTAATCCCTTCCCCTTTTCAGTTGTACAGGTTGGAGCGTTACGACGATTGTCTGGCTGCGTACAGGGATCTCATCCGCAACTCCCAGGATGAGTATGAGGAAGAAAGAAAAACCAACCTCTCTGCTGTTGTGGCAGCACAAAGCACGTGGGAGAAGGTGATGCCAGTAAGTAAGTGCGTGTGCGTAAGAGTGGGAGCCAAGGAGTAGAGCATATGGAATCGTCGTTATTTAACAGGGTAGAAACGTGTTCCTGTCTCTTCATTGGTTCTGAGTGTATTTAAAATCACCCAGTGGTTTCCCCTGCATGGAGGAATAAACGCTGTTACTGTTCATGGGTTACACACATCTTTGATCTCGAGGAGACTCGTGTTAGTGGATGTGACAGCAGAGCAGGAAGTGCCTCTCTCTGAGCCTGCGCGAGGCAGAGCACCTCTGGTGACTAGCGCTTTCCTCTGTGTTTGTGCCCTCTTGGCCAGGGTAAAGCTGACTGCCTGGATCACCCAGCCACGCTTGGGAGTGTGTTTGTTAATGAGCAGTGCAGATTGTAACCTCATTTTTTTCAGAAATCTTTGTCCTTGGCGGTGTGCGCGGCACACTCGGCTTCCTGTGGAGCGCTGTGGATCCGCTTCTTACTTCTCTAGAGTTAGTGGTTCTTACCCGCCCTCTTTCAGCAGCTGAAGTAGTCCCCAAGTTCAGGCTGGAGTTTTGCTGCTGCCTTATCAATTGCCTCTGACTTTGGGGGCCCAGAACTGGGCCAGTGCAAAGGGTTTTCCTTCACTTGCCAGGTGTGTGCCCTTTCAAAGCTGCCTCTAAATTTGTTTTGCAAGGGGTAGTTCAAACGTACGTGAAAACTATAGTTTGTGTCAGTTGCCTGTGAACTCCGTATAGGTGAGTTGGTGTTTATGCGCTGTTATGTTTGCTTTCTGTGCCAGGAGGATTTGGGCCTTCGAGAAGCTACCTACGAGCTGTGTTATAACAGTGCATGTGCATTGATCGGGCAAGGAAAGTTGAACGAAGCCATGAAAAAACTACAGAAAGCAGAAGGTAAAAACATGGTGAGGTGAGAGGGAAGCTGTGTGTAGTTACTTGCTCCCTACGGGCAGTGCTTAATCAGAGAGAAAAGTTTTGAAAATTTAAAAACTGGCCAGCAGGAGGATTTGTTCTAAGTTTCCAGATGATTCCTGGCAGAACTAGTGTTTTTGTGGAAGTGCTCCTCTGCAGCTCTCTCCCGGAGCTGTGTGGCATGTGCCATCTCCTGGCTCTCTTACAGTCCCCTGACTGGTGCTCAGTGCCTTTGAGCAGTTTTGTGAAGGAGGAGTAGACATGAGTGTAATCTCGTCTCATGAGCACGAGATGTTTCATGTGTTCTGACTCCTGGTTTTGTTAGTTTATATATATATAAACATATACTACAAAAATTAAAAATACCTCGTGGTCTAAATTAAGTATGAGATTAACGTAAGCCAAAGAATAAGCTTTTTTTGTGAAGAGTTTTTTTTTTCTTTCTGAGGTGGCAGGGGGATTTTGTGTGTGTTAGAAAATAAAAAAGGCTGGGGGGATGAGTTAAGAAGAATTAGTTTCTTTCTGATCTCATTTCTCCGGGAGATAATTAGGTCAGTTCTGTCCTGATTTTGATGATAGAAGAGCAGCTCTCCCATACAGCTGATTCATTGGGCGTGTGTAAATTGAGCCTGTGTGCTCCGGTCGGGCTTTGGAGAGCAAAACCAGTGACGTTCTGGTGAGGCGTGTGGAAAAGTTACAAAGCGATTGATAATGTGTGCTGAAAACTGATGGAATTGCTGCCCTGTAAAGGGTGATGTAAGCTGAATACCGCAGGCTTGCGGCACTTAAAATAACTCCTGAGATGGTGGGCGGTTGTGACTGAGTGATCCCTATGGAAAAGATCAGGAGCTAGGTGTAAGGAAATTTGCTCATGAGAGAAAGTGAGTGTTTCACTCTGCTCTCAGAAGGCAGCTCTGGGATGGACAGTATCTCGGGCGCATTTGATATTTCTTCTGCGTCATCTAGTCTTCTCCCTCGTGCTCAGTCCCATCCATCATCAGACTTGGAGTCTGCTGTACCCTTGTAGCGCTGCAGAAATTTCAGGGATACGTGAAAAAGGTGTATGTTCCCCCATGCTTCTACGCTGTTTTTTTTTCCCCTAAAGCCTTCTAAAGTATGTTCTTCAATTTGTTTTTCCTTCCAGAGCTGTGCCGCCAGTCGCTGGCAGAAGACTCTGTAAGTTCTTGATGTTGTTCTGGAAAAGCATTCGCTTTGCGCCAGCGTGACCGTCATAAAAGCGTGCTGCTGCATGCTTCTACGCTGTCAAAGCTGCTGTGCAGTGCTACCCAGCAAGGCTTGTCAGGGGTGTTGCGGGAGGGGAGCTAACCCTGCAGACCGTTTGCTGCTGTGCTCCTTGCGCAGTTGCCTGTGCGGGTGCCGGCAGGATGGGTACGGGTTGTCTGAAACCTCCCTGCGGCCCAGCCCTGCTCTGGAAGAACAAGCTGAGTGGGTGGAGGGAAGGAAACACGGGACATTTTTAATTGCTGTCGTTGGTTCAAGCAGAGGGGCAGATTCAGCGCACAAATTAAGGGTAGCTTCAGATTCTTGCAGGAGCAGGTGAAGCTTTCTTTTCTGGTTTAACCCAGCTACGCTTCTATTTGTGCTGTGGCTACAACCTTCACCTGTAGTAGCTGGAGCGCTTTGCTTCCAGTACTGCCCAGGAGAGCTCCTAGACGTTAGCCAGCAGAACGCTGAGGCCAGTGGAAAGAGAGGTGAGAAGGCAGCTTTATTTCTTTTTGCCTTGATTTTCCCTTCAGGATGTGACAGAGGAAGACATTGAAGCTGAACTGGCCATTATTCACGGTCAGATGGCTTACATCATGCAACTGCAGGGTCGTACAGAGGATGCTTTACAGCTCTACAATCAAATAATCAAGTTGAAGTAAGGGCTTTTCTAAAACAAACGCTCAGCCTTCCGTCTGTAGAGAGGCCGCCATTTAGTAACAGTGTGCTTTCTGCCTTCCTTATCTGCAGGCCGACAGATGTAGGACTCCTTGCTGTCATCGCAAATAACATCATCACAATTAACAAGGTATAGAATTCCCTTGCCGCTCTCGATGCGGCCCTTCCTGGTGGTTACTCAGCCTGCTTCTCTGCTTTTGTGGAGAGAAGGGGGATAATCAGGAAGGGCTGTTTCTTTCAGACACAAAGAAAGACCTTTTCTTCTTCAAGGAACTTAGTGAAATCTTCTCCCCATGTGTGATTTCCCCAGGACCAAAATGTCTTTGACTCAAAGAAAAAGGTGAAACTGACCAATGCAGAAGGCGTTGAGCATAAACTCTCCAAGAAACAGCTCCAGGCCATTGAATTCAACAAAGCTTTGCTGGCCATGTACACTAACCAGGTGAGGGAAACTGAGCTGCAGTAAGGAGCTACAGATTTACTCCACAGGAGTTTGACTAGGCAGAAATGAATATGCAGCTGTTCTGTGTCTGGTTTCATGAGGAGAAAATAAGTAAGGAGAAAAAAAAATCATCTCTAAAAGAACACACAGTCAGTCGTGTAGCAATTTAAATGTTACTGTAGGGAGGATGGTGTGGAGATGACTAAAAGACAGAAGCGGGTGGTGGGGCTCTTGGATGCATCTCAAGTGCTACTAAGAGAACTCGTTCTTGGTTCTTTGTGCCCATTTCAGGGAAGCCATCACTGGCGTCTCCTCTAAGGTACAGCTGGTAGGTTAGCTCCGCATTAGGTGCTTGCAGAGGTTGAGAAAAGTGTATTCTCTCTTTCTGCTCCTCAGGCAGATCAGTGCCGCAAGCTGTCAGCGAGTCTGCAGTCGCAGAGCCCTGAGCATCTGCTCCCTGTGCTTATCCAGGCGGCCCAGCTGTGTCGCGAGAAGCAGCACGCCAAGGCTGTGGCGCTTCTGCAGGTAGGTTACGTGAAAGTATTCCTTTGGCTAAGCTCCATTTAAACTTGAGCTTTACGTTCTCATGTGCTGTTTCCCTCAGCTTGGTTTGCCTGGTTTAAATTACCAGGGATATCTGACTGTGCTTATTTTGGTTTGATTTAATGCCGCTGGAAAGTGTTTATATCCAGCTAAACGACGCTGCTTTTAAAGGGAAATAGTTCCCTTGCACCTCTGATTTTTATGCCGAGGGAGCTGTAGCAGACTTCAGGAGTCAGCAGTAGGCTCTGCTGCTCTGCTTACAAGCAGGTTGCAACAGCTTCCTTTGGCCTGGGCTGGAAGTCTGAGGGGGTGATGGGCTGCTGGCACATTTTGGGGCCCTCCTCTGCTGTGTGCTGAAGCCTGCCTGTGCTGGAGAGATGCCTTTGGCTCTTGCCAGCTTGCTGTGACTGAGCATGAGATGATTCACCGGCGCAGCAGCCCGGTGCCCACACACACGTTGAATTGTTCTTCCCTCTGCCTCTCAGGACTTTGCGGACCAGCACCCTGCCAACGCAGCTGAGATCAAGCTGACCATGGCCCAGCTAAAAATCGCTCAAGGTATCCAGTGTCTTTCTTTGTTGGGAAGTGTTTGCACATGGTAATGGTACAAGGGGTGAGAAAAAAGCCAGGCTTTAGGGCAATCTTTGCTGCAGTCACTGTTGTGACAGGGTGCAGAGCAGCGACGCTTTCAGTCAGACGTTCTGTATCATATGGCTATGGCAGGATAATGCACATAGCTTGATGTCTGGATGTCCAGGCTCCACAGATCCCTGGCAGAGATGCCCTCAGTCTTTGTTAATAATAGAGCTGAATCTGTTTGGGGGCAGGAGGGTCTTGGGAGCAGCGTGGGGCTCCCTGATATCCCCATTCCTATATACAGTCGGGCAGCAGAGAGTTGCTCCTGGAAGAGAAAACTGTGCTTGCAAAAGCTTGCTCCTGAAGGCCAGCAGGATGTGGCAGTGGCAGAAAGGTCCTTTGTGTAGAGGCCCGTCCCTTATTCCTGGAAACGGGGGAGATATTCTGAGAAGGGAACCGCTGTGTCCCCATTGTTTACCTTTGGCTGGAAGTTCCCAGGCAGGGTGAAGCGT
The DNA here is from genome assembly GCA_013389965.1 of Todus mexicanus. Classification (NCBI taxonomy): domain Eukaryota; kingdom Metazoa; phylum Chordata; class Aves; order Coraciiformes; family Todidae; genus Todus; species Todus mexicanus. Next base: position 9,572 of record WEIS01021889.1, on the reverse strand, counting down.
TACTGTGCCACTCAGAGCGTGTTCCTCCCCGTCTCTCTTTTAGGCAGCGTCACCAAAGCCTGCATGATCCTGAGGAGCATAGAAGAGCTACAGCACAAGCCTGGTATGGTAAGCAAAGCTCGGTCTGAACCGTGTGAGTTTTTTTGCCTGTAGCACAGCTTTGTACTGCCTGCTCCCTGTTGCCTCTTCCTTATGGTTTTCACTTGACCTGAGTGTCTGCGGGGAATTCGAGCCCATCTTCCTTGTCTGGGACAAAGGTGGGATTATAACTTGCATCAGGTGGCCTGAACTTAGCCATGGAAGTACACTGCTTGTCAGCAAAGGTGCTCTCTGCCTCTCGTTATCCCTCAGACCTGTGTGTTGCCTGGATTTACTTGCATAACATGACTGGAGCAGCTGCTTCCCTGGTACGTACTGTTGGGAAGTTCTTGAAGCAGCTTTAGGACAGCTTCAGGCATTAGGGGAAAAGTGCCGTATGTTCCACCCTCACAGCACCACCCTGCTCTGCACCCATGTCCACATCTGGTGTTCGGAAAAGCCCGATGACCTTGAAAATGCTCACGTGGTACAGCCTTAGCATCTTGAGCAGCCGCTGACAGTCTGTTCCAATTGCAAGTGCGAATGGCTAAAGTGATTTATGGGGGCAACCAGCAATACCAACTCCTTGCCCTAGGCCACCTCTAGTTCTGACTGGCGTGTAGACAAGCAGGTGACGTCTGTATCATCTCTTCAGTGCTGATTTCTTTTTTTCATGGCTCTTGGGATAAATAACAAGGAAAGAAAAGGGTTTCTGATGAAACTGCGTCCAGTGACAAGCAGAGAAAGTGCCAAGACATGCAGGTTCTTTCTCTGAATGCAGCGTTAAGCTTGTACTGTAGAAGAAAGATTGGTGGGGACATTTCTTTGGAAGGAACCTGGGTAGGAAGGTCTTGCCTGGGTGTGCTGCCTGTTACCATGTCTAGTGTTCAGGGGCAGAGCAGAGAGCTCACATTGACTCTGCTTTGGGGAAATCCTGTCGTTTAACTGCTGACTCTCTGGCTGTGGACAGCTTATGTGAGGATCTGCTATAAGCTGCTCTTGAATGTTTGCAGGTGTCCGCGTTGGTGACAATGTACAGTCATGAAGAGGACATTGACAGTGCAATCGAGGTCTTCACGCAGGCTATCCAGTGGTATCAGCAATTCCAGGCAAGTCAGACCAGAGGAGCAAGGGTTTTGCCTCAAGTCTCTTCTACCTAGCCCAGCTCAGCTTCTTCTGTTGATGCGTAGCCCCTGCAGCTCATCCCGTTGGGGGTTTAGAGACCTGTGAGCTCCTGTTTTGTGAGCACTCCTTTTATCACTGTTGCAAACAAGGAGCAGCGGCTCCTGTCAGGTTAGGAGAGCGGTGGCAGTGGGTGCCCAAACGCAGCAGTCAGGCCTTCTCCCTGATCGGAAAGCAGCGCGGAGCAGCAGGCTGCCTTCTCCCGCGCTGTTCCACCTCACATCCTAGAGTGCAGGAGCGGTCTGCTTTCTGCATGACAGGGTTCTCGCTCAGTTCTCCTTGGCCAGGTCGAGCTGGCCTCCATGGTGCAATAACGAGGAACTAATTATGGCTGCCGTGTCTTTCAGCCAAAGTCTCCTGTCCACTTGTCACTGATAAGGGAAGCGGCCAACTTCAAGCTAAAGCATGGCAGGAAGAAGGAAGCAATCAGCGACTTGGAGGAGCTCTGGAAGTGAGTTGGGTGGTTGCTGAACAGGAAGTCTCCACCCAGAGACCTCTGCAAGCTGTCTGGTGCCAGGCAGCATCTGACAGTGTTGGTTGACTGGTAGCCATCCTTTAGAGTTGCTTTTGCACGGAGGCTCCGGTGCAAAGCCTTCCGAAATATTTTGGAAGGAGGGGGAATAATTAACTTGATCTATAGCTGCTGTTTATTTGAAAATCTGGTTGAGTTGCCCCAGGGGCCTCTTGTGTGCAGTAAAGGTTACCTTGGGGACTGGAAAGCATCGTTTTTTCTAGTGTTGCATGAACTATGGATATGTAGGGTTTGGTTTTTGTTGATGTACTTGATGGGATTTTTTTGGGGTGGAGGGTGTCTGTTAACTTGCCGTTGCTACTGGAACCTGAGGGACTTGAATCTTTTGTTGCTTGCTTCATGATACTGTGGAGATATCTGCACCTCCCTTTGTCCACACCGAGTGACAGTTGGTGATGTGCTCTGAAGGAGAACACAGACTGTCCCCACAGACAGCAGCTCTGCTGCAGCAGCAAGCGCTGTGTTGTGAACACCGGTCTTTGGGATGAACGTGTGCCTCAGTAATTTGGTCCTTTTCTTTCTCCCCCCATACAAAGGCAAAACCCAAAAGACGTGCACACTCTGGCACAGCTCATCTCTGCCTACTCCCTGGTGGACCCCGAAAAAGCTAAAGTGTATCCTTTTGGTGGGCGTTGCTCGCTTGGATTTCAGCTGGGCAGGGAATTCACACCCACCCTCACCTGAAGAAAGGCACGGAACATCTGCAGAACATCTGCATATCCAGCTCAAGTTGTCTGGAGCTACACTGCTTCCCTAAGTGGTTTAATTACTGCAGGATCCCAGGACCCTTTTGTTTGGTCTCCTGTGTGACAATGGATAGCTTACCTGTGCTAGTAATGCCGGGCTGTGCCCGACACGATATGGCTGAGCTCTCACTGACCCAAAAATACCAGATTGGCATACTGCGTTTGCCGCCCCGAGCAGCTTTCAGAGAAGTTGCTGCTTCTGTCCCCATATCAAAGGGGGGAAAAGTGAGGCAGATGGCGATTAAGCAGCTCATCCCAGCTTGTGTAGTAAGCTGGCGAGAGAGCCAGAACTAGCCCCGTAGGCCTGTCTGGTGTCTGCGTTGCTAGCAGGCCACGTGTCTTCAAGCTGAAGCTACCCGTTAACAAACGTGTTTATCTTTTTGCTCGCTGGTTTGCATCCCTGAACTTCTCCCTCGCAGTCTTAGCAAACACTTGCCTTCCTCAGAGACTTTGTCACTGAAAGTAGATGTTGACGCACTGGAGAACTCCCACGGAGCAACCTACGTTCGGAAGAAAGCTGGGAAGCTCACTGGAGACAACCAGCAGAAGGAGCAAGGGTAAAGTGGGCTCCTGTAGCTCTGGTGCTGTCATCCCTTGGGGTAGCACAAGAACCACACCTGGTGCGGTAGGGGCGCTGCCGTAGAAGGCAGGCTGGGGGAAAGGGAGCCCGTAGTTGAACTGCAAGGAGCTTCAGATTAGCAGCAAAGATTTGAGAGAGATGGGAATGGCTTAGATTCTTCCAGAGCTGGTTTTCAGTTGACTTGTCTGCTGTGTCACTGCAGCTGTTTCCCTGCTTGCTTTTCAGACAAACGGATGTGAAGAAGAAGAAGAAGAAAAAGAAGGGTGAGTTGCATTTCCTAGCTGTTGATACAGCGCAGCTCCAGAGAGATCACCAGATCCTTTCTTCAAATAGTCAGCCTTCAGCTCCCCAGGAGCTGGAGCCCTTTGCTGGGACCGGGTCCCTGTGAAGCCAGATCTTCACGATAGTTTGTTTGGACAGGCCATCTCTCTACAGAAGTGGGAGCAACACCCTGACAGGATGATGTGGGTCACCGGGTCCTTGCTCTCCCTGGCTACTGGCATCCCATGAGTATCCCCTGGGGATGCCTGTCTAAGTGTGTTGACCCCAATCTCATTTCCTGGCACTGGATGTTCTGCAGGAAAGCTGCCTAAGAACTATGACCCCAAAGTGACTCCTGACCCTGAGCGGTGGCTTCCAATGCGAGAGCGTTCCTACTACCGTGGACGGAAGAAGGGCAAGAAGAAGGATCAGGTTGGCAAGGGGACTCAGGGTTCAACCACAGCTGGCTCCTCTGAACTGTAAGTACCCATTTTGCAGAGCTTGATGTAGGGAATCACTCCTGGGTGGCTGGGAGGGCTGGGTTTGTGCTGCCTCTCCGTGGCTCTGTCACCACTCCAGCCGTGGGTAGCGCAAGCGAAACTGTACTTCGCCACGTGAACCTTTTACTGGCTGCTCTTCCCGGAGATTTCTATAGGTTGCTGAAAGTCAAACCGCTCCGATGGGCACGCTTGAAGGTGCAAATAAAATTCCCGTCGTTTTTTTAATGGGCTTTCCTTGTTTTGACAATGAGATGAGTTCTGCGTGCTTCCTCTTGAGCTATTCGCTTTCAAGTCTTTCGGCAGCTGGAGAAACATTAGCCACGGTTTGGGAAAACACTGTACTTACTTCTGAGCTGACGCTGATTATTTGCGCTGGAATCAGGTTTTACCGTTGTGTATGAGCCCGGACAGCAAGATGGTGACTTACTGGCGCCGGGGAGAAGGAAGTACTTCTAAAATAATAGCAATGCAGGGAATTGCCAGTGCAGTCCGATCGTGTCTCTTTACACAGCTGTCTCAAAACGCAAGCATGAAAAGCCTTTTGTGGCACTGTTGGCTCGAGCAGTGTGTGCAAGGAGAGCTGGAACAAAGCTGCCTTTGTCCTTAAGGAGAGAAAGATGTTGAGTTTGTGCCGTTGAGCGTGGGGACCTGGAAGGCCTCTCGTGTTGCGTGAGCTGCCACCTGGGTATTCAAAAGCTCGCCTTGCTTTCCTTGTTGGGGACTTGCCCTATCTGGTGAATATCAGTCAGAAGGGGATTGCCTGCCCTTTGAGACATGTTCCCATCATCCGTCGGCCCTTCTGTGTGTGCTGGAGCTTATTTAAGATCTCCTTGCGTGAGTGCCCTCCCGTGCATCACGCTGCGTAACACTGTCTTAGGGGGCAGCTGCTATTTTTCACTGTCAGCTTCCCGCTGTCAGCTTCTCTTTCTCTCGTCTTCCCTGCAGGGATGCCAGCAGGACTGCCAGCAGCCCACCTACCTCCCCTCGGCCCGGCAGCGCTGCGGCTGTGTCGGCCACGAGTAACGTCATCCCTCCCAGGCACCAAAAACCCGCCGGTGCCCCGGCCACCAAGAAGAAACAGCAGCAGAAGAAGAAGAAAGGGGCAAAAGGAGGGTGGTAAAACGTAGGCTGTGTAACCTCCCTCCCTCCCTCAGCAGGTGATGCTGGTTGCAGAATAAAGGTCAAAAGCAAGAGGTGGTGAAAGACTCTTGGCATCCGTATCTCTGTCCTGCTTGTCGGCAGTCTAGGGGGCAGATGGGCTGGTGTAGGCACCATGGTGTGTCTGCTCACCAAACGTTTAAGAGATGCGGGATAATCAAGAACCGCTTGAAATGTAGGTTTGTGTTTTCCCTGCTTCTTAGTTAAGGCCTTCAACAGATTTACCTGGCAGCGACTATGCGTGATGTCGTACACGTCTCATCCTGGTCAGTCACTGACCACCAAGCAGCACAGGCACAAAGGGTCTTGGTAAGCAGCATATGGGCTAGATTATCCAGGAGAAGATAACTTGCAGGGGGAGAAGAGGGCTGTTAGGAGAAAGCAGGGAGTGTGTGGCAGCTGACTGTGTCCCCTTTTCTGCAAGCCAGCTGCCTTGTCCTAGCGGGCTTGGCAAAACAAGTGAGAGCTAAAATAAAAGCGGCTGGTTGTGGTGGGGGGGCTGCATTGGAGAGACCTTGCACTTGGCAAGTGGAAGCTGGGGAATTGGATTGAAGATGTCTGCACTCCTAGCACCCCACAGGTAGCCCTCAAGCACTTCTTGAAACTGGTTTGGTCTGAACATAGCAAACCCATTTTTTCCATACGTGGACTTCCAAGGGTCAGAAATGGGACCTCGAGGAGAGTTGTCAGGTTTCAGCCCAAAAGGTGAAGGCTTCTGTCTGAATGAATTTAAAGTAAAGGCTTGAAGCAGAATAGGGTTAACATTTGGAATTGATGATCCCAAGGGTCTTTTCCAACCTCCAAGATTCTATGATTTGATGATGCTATGAAGAAGCAGGGAGCAAGGGCAGTGCTGCTGTGGCTTATACAAACATCTTGCCGGTGTGATGTGCCTCCTCTTAGCCTGCAGCAGGTGACTACAGGAGAAAGAGCGCTGCCCTGCAGGAGGGTGCCGAGAGGAGATCCTGCAGGAGAAGGAAGTCCTGGTGTGAGCAGCAGGAGTAGGGAGGGGATTATCCCCCTGTACTCGGCACTGGTGAGGCCACACCTTGAGCGTTGTGTTCAGTTTGGGGCACCTCAATACAGGAGAGATCTCGAGGGGCTTGATGGGGTGCAGAGGAGGGCAACAAAGTTAGTAAAGGGCCTGGAGAACAAATCTTCTGAGGAAAGATTGAGAGAGCTGGGACAGTTTAGTTTGAGGAAGAGGAGGCTGAGGGGAGACCTCATCGCTCTCTCCAGCTCCCTGAAGGGACATTGCAGAGAGGTTGGTGCTGGGCTCTTCTCACGGGTGACTGGCGATAGAACCAGAGGGAATGGTTCCAAACTACAACAGGGGAGGTTTAGACTAGATTTTAGG
>WEIS01021885.1:0-10266 GCA_013389965.1 Todus mexicanus | reverse complement strand
TGCTGGAGCGTGTCCAAAGAAGGGCCACGAGGATGATCCGAGGGCTGGAGCACCTCTCCTGTGAAGACAGACTGAGAGAGTTGGGTTATTCAGTCTGGAGAAGAGAAGGCTCCAAGGAGACCTTATTGTGGCCTTCCAGCATCTTCAGGGGGCTACAAGAAAGCCAGGGAGGGACTTTTCAGGATGTTGGGTAATGGCAGGACTGGGGGGAAATGGAGCAAAACTAGAGCTGGGGAGATTCAGATTAGACATTAGGAAGAAGTTATTCCCCATGAGGGTGGTGAGACACTGGCACAGGTTGCCCAGGGAGCTGGCAGAAGCCCCATCCCTGGCAGCCTTTAAGGCCAGGCTGGATGGGGCTCTGAGCAACCTGCTCTAGTGGGAGGTGTCCCTGCCCATGGCAGGGGGATTGGAACTGGATGATCTTTGAGATCCTTTCCAACCCTCACAATTCCATGATTCTATGACTGTATTTATCCTTGACTTCAATGAGATTCCCATCAGCCCCAATTCCTCTGGCTTGTCCAGGTCCCGCTGAACAGCAGCCCTGCCCATGACTGCAGTGATTACACTCTCAATTAATGGTGATTAGGACAGTCAACTTCCTTTGTTACCCTGCACAAGTGACCAGGGGAAAAAAAAAAAAAAAAAAAAAGGGTCACTGTCCAGGTCTGAGCTGCCCTCCTATCTAATATGGAAATTAGATCTTGTTTTGCTGGAGACTATATTGCCTTGAAAGTAACTTGTGATGGAAAGTTTTCTACCAGTTACTCCAAAAGGTGATAAGACCTGTTGTTAAACCATTTACACTCTGGTTTGGTTTGGTTTGTTTTTCCCAAGTCGAAAAAAGAGTAAGACTTGCCACCTCTGGATTTTGTCACGCTTTGCCAGTTTGTCTTACGAAGCTCCTTTACTCCCATATTTCTCCAAAGGAATCTGGGCTTTGATCAAACCATTCCTTAAAGCCTGAGTATAGGGCTGGGCTTTATTTCTTAACACCAAAATGGACTCAGCATTAGCATCTGGAGACAGAAGCAAATGGTTGCTCCTAGTCAGAAGGAGTTTAGCAGTAGCTCTGGCCTTCCGTCATTCCTCCAACACAGAGAGCAGGGAGACAGACCTGCCCATAGCACCACTCACACTATGCAGAAATTATTTGCTACTTCTCAAGAGTAGGTCACCTCTCCCGATGACTCAGTGTTATTCTCTCCTCACTAGGTGTTCAAATAGTACCTGCCATTCCCAAAGGAGATTTTTATCAACAGCTTCCCAGCGTTGTAGAAGTCCCTGCCTGTCTGAGCTGTAAGCTTCTCACCACCACAGTTAACGCCAGCTGAGGATTAAGTAAGTAAGAACCTCGCAGAACGCACATATCCTGTAATATCTTGCGTGTGAAACACAGGCTGAAGTCAAAGTCTCCATATTACAATTTTTCTAATCCTTCAGCTGTTGGGGTTCGTTTAAAAGTTCTCTCATTTATCAATGCCCTTCAGGAATGGATAGTTTGAAAATTGGATGTGGTATTTTAGCAATGCTTAGACCTGAGATATGTAATGAAGAAAAAGACATGCCACAGTAGAAATTCTTTTAGAAGACACACTTGGCTGAAGTGCTCTTGTGAGGAGGTAGAATATAAAGGTCTTTTTTCTGCTGCTCTGTAAGAACTGGGGAAACCTGAAGGAAAGACCCTGGTTTAACTGGGAGAAGAAGTGATTGGCCAAAACTGGGAGAGGTTTGAGATCAGGTGGAGCCAAATCGGGAGAATTTATGTGACCAAGAGCTGATGTGCAAAAGGGAACTTTGAGGAACATTTTATTGTGCTGTACAAGGTGCTGAGTAATTATATTTGTGTCCTCAAAAAACATGCAAATGAATGGGGTTGCAAAACTGATCTCCGTGAAGTGGCTTGGAAGGTGCACATAAAATGATGGCTCCAAATATAGGGGAATGGTCCTGTGAATTTAAAAGGAACAGGAAAGAAAGACTTGAGCATGAGAAGCTCAAAAGACTTACTGTCATGAGTAATTTATAAGTAATTCCTAGCCACATTCAGCACAGAGGAGGTTTGCAGTTCAGGCAAAATCTGCTCAGGAACAAGGGAGAGTTGCTTTTATTCCTAAAGTGGAACAGGGTGTCCCTGAAACACGGGAGACATGTCACGGTGCTGTTAATCCCTCTGAAGTAGGTCAGGCTTGCAAAGATGGAGAAGTTGCACCTCACTTGAACCTGATCGGGAACATGAGACAGAAAATGAATAAAAACAGAAAACGAGGAGGGCCAGTTAGAGAAGACAACTGTCTGGGCCAGGCCATTTCTTGCTTTTGTCATCACCTAAATTACTCTGTCCCTTACAAAATTCGCTCTCCTTTAGCGTCACCAGGCTTCTGTTCAGTTCCTACATCTTCAACTTTTACTCTACAGGAGTGTGTCTCACTGCTGGCTTTGTGTAGATTCTGAGAGTTATCATTTTCCAACTTCCATACTCCCACTGCTGCTACAGAAAAAGTTGAGGAATCAAGCTGTCAGTTTAGGGTTCGACAGCAGTTGTTGGAAGCATTTCTATTAACCACAGTTAAGTTTTGGACAAAATTCGGAAAGAAAGAAAGAAAAAAAGAGTTACGAGTTTTCTTCTGTAGCTGTTCTAATCTTGATTATAAAATGGGAAGTTCAACAATCATATGGAAAGAAGAAGTAAGTGTGGTGGACCTGAATGAAGGCAGAGATACCAACAGTGTAGCTTTCTCCTATTCTGTGACTCTGCAGGTGCTGACATCACAAATATTTCTATACCAGAATGATAATTTACCTTGCTGACCACTCCCTGCTTTGCACAGAGGACACCACCAAGATACTTTGTTTCCTAGGCTTCCCTCGCAGTAATTTCAGCATTTCTCTTCAAGGGCATGTGAAAGACGGAGCTTTGTGCTCCACACGTATTTTCTGTCTAATCTTTATGTTCACTGAACCGAAATTTCGCCTCCTGTGATATTGTGGCTTCCCACTGGAAAAAGAAGGGAATTAAGCCCTCATTGATTTTAAGTGTGTGGTATAGAGGGTACAGTTAAAAATCTGCTCCTGTAAGTTTGTTTCTATCAGGTTTATTTTCTACTTGATCGAATGTTGTCTATTATTAGCCCGTGTGGGTGTCTTGCGGTAAAGAAAGGTTCTCCGGCATTCTTGACGTGTTTTCTTTCACTGTGTGCCATGATGGATTCATGACACTGCCTACAGCAGAATAAATAACAGTAACACTCATTTTCCTAAAATATGCCTCATTATCCCCATCCATGGAACTTTTTCAGTTCGCTGCTGGATTTCCAGAACTACCCTCCTAAACTTTTTGGGAATTTCTATTTGATGGGTTGTAGAAAGAGAAGAGAAGAGTAGAGAAGAGAAGAGAAGAGAAGAGNAGAAGAGAAGAGAAGAGAAGAGAAGAGAAGAGTAGAGAAGAGAAGAGAAGAGAAGAGAAGAGAAGAGAAGAGAAGAGAAGAGAAGAGGAGAAGAGCTTATCACACAGACAATAGCAATTTTGATATTTCCAGTTACAATTTAACCAAAACAGTAGTTGCAATATAGTTTTTACTTATGTGAACAGTAAAAGAGTTTGAAATTTCATTTCTAATTTCAAGTAAATTATGTAGGAGAGAATAAAGGATATTCTTTCTGGCTGGAAATAAGTATTCCATGCCATGTCCTATATGGATTTATAAACTTTAAAGCTTGTTCATGTATTATATATATTATTATATATACAATACAAAGTGCTGTAACTAGGTGTTGGATATGCACTGTGGAAATACACTGTTGGAAATTCACTATGGCCCTGCCTTTGATATCTGCTTAAAACGAACAAAAACTTTTATACAAGAGTTTGACTTTTGATCAGGAATGAATGTTCATATTCGCCCTTCAGAACTAAGTTTACACAGTTCCCTGGAATATTAGAAAAAATATATAAAGAGCTTTCTTGGTCATAAGAATCAAGTTCATATGAATCTAATGACTACCCACCAAAAGACAGATATGGAATGAAAAAAGGAAATCATGTCTTGCACCTTCACAAACAAAGCCAATGAAGGTACTATAGCCACAATACTTCTAGTCAAATGGAATTTCCAAGAATCTCTCTGACTAACTTGGAGTTTTGCTGTTGTGTATAAATGAGAAGAACTAGAGTTGTCTTATGAAGCGCTCCAATTTGAAGGTAAATTGAAGGTAAATTAAAGGTATTCACACAGATTCACAGCTTGTTAGGGATTGGAAGGGACCTTGAAAGATCATCTAGTCCAATCCCCCTGTCGGAGCAGGATCACCTAGACCAAGTTAGATAGAACTCATCCAAGCAGGTTTTAAATGTCTCCAGAGAAGGAGACTCCACAACCTCCCTTGGCAGCCTATTCCAGGTTCTTGTGCCCTCAGTGGAAAGAAGTTCTTCCTAATATTTAAATGGAACCTCCTGTATTCATAGAATCATAGAATTCTAGTTTGTATTCAGCATTGGAAAATATATCTTATTGTAAAAACCCCTCATTGCTCTTTTGCTGTTTATACTTCTTATACAGGGAAGCAAATGTGCATCACTGGTGTGCACTAACAGCTCTGCCTTACCTTCCTGCATGGCTGCTCTTGATCTTGTAGCATTAAATATAATAAAAAATGTGCTTTTTCATCTTGCCTGCATGTCCAACTACAGAAGACACTTGTCTACTGAGGTGAAGTTTGTCATACAAAGACTGGAAGAGGAGTACAACAGTACTTGGTGTACTTCCCACAGCCAGAGACAACTGTAACCTCCAGGGAGCAGAGATGGCAGGAGAACCTGGATCAGGAAGCACACAATGCCCACGTGGGAGCCAGAGGAACAGCGTGCTTGCTGGCTTTGAAAGGATCACTGCTCAGCAGGGAAATTGGGACAGAAAGAATGAGATTTGGGACCTGAAGGGCAGCCTGTTTCTGGTGAAGTGTCTCTGTGTCAGGGTGTCTACATAAATCTTCGAGGGTGCAAAGTGGAGGGGCAGGAAGGCATCTGCAAGGCTTATGTAATATCCAGTCCTGTAAAGAGGTGCATGCTGGGGCATTCCTCTGCCCACAGAGCACCCCACCATGCAGGCGTGCCTCCGCAGCCTTCTCTTTGCAGAACTCAAGCACAGACCTCCTACAAGATCAGCTCCCACCTCTAATGTGCATCTGTTCATTTTCTGCCTGTCAAGCCTCTTCAGAATTTAAAAAGGAAGAAGTTGCGGGAGATAGGAGAAGAAGCTTTCAAGTCTGAGTGCATCAGATCAGGACAGATCTGATAAGAAATTTGAATTTTTATTGCCTAACTTTTGTTTTTTTCCAAAATGGAGTTCTCCTGCTGGGTAAGAAACTGTTTCTTGTGATGTATTTTTCCTCAGCAATAAAAATATCTCCAAGGCAGAAGTACAATTCTCTTTTTAGAGCTGACACCTCCCAAGCCTGATGTATGTGGCTGGGTTAGATGAAAAGGTATTATTAGGCTTTTATTAGATTATGATGCAAGCTCAAGCTGGCTAGGCTTGTCAGCCAGTAAATCTACTGCAAACATCTGTGGCCAAATTCTGCTCTCCTGCTGTTGCTGTTTGTGGTCAGTGATCCTCTCTACTGCAACGCTGCCTCCCTTCTATTGTCAGAAAGGGATGGACGTACCTAGAGAATGATTTACAACAGAAAGAGTTCTTGACATACAAAGATTCTGATTGTGCTCCCCAATTAAATCAGAAATATTACTACTAAAGCTAAAGGATTTATTCTTCCTTGTACAATACACGAATCCAAAATGTATGCCTTTATCACTAGACTAAGATTTTATTAGATAAGGCACGGATGTTTATTTATACAAGGCTTTTTACCAACAATCACTTCTTGTTTCACAAATAACCCTTTTCAGCTCCTTTCTGGCAGCTGCATGTTGTGTGAAAGAAGTGAATCAAACTGTTCAAGTCGAGTAAACACAGAGTTCTTCTGACTTCAGCAGGGACTGCACAAGAAGTGGGTATCTGAAAGCTGCAGTGGGTACTGCGAACACAGCAAGTGCTTTTCCCCTTGCAGGCAGCGTGATGGTGTCGCTCACAGCGAGCAGCTCTCCTTACACCAGGTCAAGCTCATTTTAAACCTGCACCGAATGCTGCAGGAGCTCAGCGGTGAAGCAGGCTGCCCAAAGGCACACATGGAAACCCTAGCTGAGCTCTCAGATATTCTATGGTGGGGTATCTACTGTGTGCTTTAATACACAAAATATATGCTGCAATTTTTTGTTTAAATATCACAATACTTCAAGACTTCACTCACCTGAAAAGATGTAATGTTCAACCTGACAAAATGGAATGTTCAAGGCCATGAAAATGGTCCTATCATGAGCTGAGTTCTTGCTTGCAGTCGACTTTTGGAGAAGAGTCTCAAAGACATATTGCAGCAGAGCCATAAATCCAGAGGCCACTGCATGTAGTTGTTAAATCAAGAAGTTTCCACAAGTTCCAACCTTTGCAAATATCTTTATATATTAATCTGAATTTAGCGCTGAGATAAACAACTTCTGATGAAAGCAGCGAGGTATACACAAACCAATGAAGAAATATTTTCTAATGTATTGCTGTATCTGCACTACCTTTTCAAAGCTTGCAGTCATTCTTTTTCACAGTAAGAAAATGCATCTTCATCCAAATGCAGTGAAAAATAATACTTCTGGCACCCAGCTGAAGAGTTAATGGGTATGTTGGCTTGGTATGTGAATGGTCTTTTTAAAAAATTCTCAAGTTTTAATAAAATAAAGTTTCTCCTTCAGTATTTCAAAGCAGGTATAAAATCCTTAGGCTGCACTTTGTGTTTAACCTCCTCATTACCTCCAATTTCTCTTCCTTTCTCATTGACCTGTGCATGTTATAGCACAAGGACAACGGACAAGTAATGCTCAGTCAGTCTTGTGTTGCTTTGGTTTTCTTCTGACAACCATTTAAAGAAGGCAAAGAACTACATAAGACATTGCAAAGCACTGGGGAAATCTACCTGTACAGAGAAACTTACAGAAATGCACAATGAATATAAGAAATTTACTTATATCATTATTAATACAGAATAATTGCTGTATTCTGCTGTAGCTTCGCCGCTGTAATTCTTGCTCTCCCTTTCCCAGGGACAGTTTAATATGTTACTTGAAAGAAAAATTAAATGCAACATGATCTGAGTTTATCTCATCGCTTACCTTGCATCACTAATATCCAGCAGATATTTCAGGCCATTTATCCTTCGGACAATGATCTCAAATTGTTCCTGGAATATTAGGAACAGGATCACTTTCAGTTCTAGTCATAAAATCACCTCACTGATTTTAGAGGGGTTGGTTACTTACAAGAAAATTGGATGCAGTCCAAAGAGTTTTCTGTATTGAAATGTCAGGCAGGCTGAGTTCAGAATTCTTGGTCCTGACAATATCTTTTTCATAACCAAAAATCCAGATTAATGAAGTGCCAGCTGAATAAAGATGATTTTATTAACCGCTGACAGACTAGATTGTCTCTGCAGCATCACTGCAAAATAGAATGAGATTTCTCATATTTCACAGCAATTTATGTGGCCATGGAAATATTTCTCTGCTTCAAAAAGAGGTGGCATTTAGATCAATGAACCTCTGCAAGGACTTCTTTATGAATGGGCCTCTGCTGGTGGTGACTAGATGCTCTTCCAGGTGCCAAAGAAAATGGGCCACCCAGATAAGTCTGCTTCCAGCCTGGTCACCATCTGGTACAGAACATCCCCATAGCTCGCTGTGCAGCTGCTTGTGCCTGACGCTTGCCAGAAGCACATACGCTGCTGCTGTCAAAAGAACCTTTTAGGCAACCCCCTTTTGGGGGTTGCAATTCCCTTTAAGGTAGCAGGACAGTGATCAGTGGTCACCCCTGTTCAACATAAACTCTCGGATCTGGCCGGAGTTTTGCTTCAGGAGTTGCTGCTGGATTAGGCTACAGATGGTTAGATGGAGAAATTGCATTTTGTCGCTGGGATGTATGAAAGCAGAAGTCTTTTTAAATGCAAATCATCTGAGAAAAAGACTACTCAAGCTTCCAGGAAGCTGAAATTCTAGTCTTTTATTTGCCAAGGCCGCAAAAATCTTCAAATATAGAAAGACAAGCAGCAACCAGTTGTTATCCTGTGATTAAATGCACCTTCCAACGTGTGCATAAATACTTAAGCCTATTGCAACTTTCAGACGTGTGGCTTGATAATTAAGGTGATCAGTGTAAAGAAAATTATTGATTTTTCTCTGGGGGCGGTTCCTGTGCAGAGCACTTTAGCTATCCAGCCCTAGAATATAAGGATATCAGGCACAAAGTTAAGATAATACTTTTCTTTTGGAAGAAAGAAGAAAAACTGTAGGGGGTGCACATTTATTTGAGATGTGGGCCGATGATAGGGCTTACTTAAATCTTGCTTTCAGAGCTACCCTTTCGCCAAAGAATGCATTAGCAGATATCTAGAAATAGCATGGATTGTACAGAATAGGAATGTTGAAGTTGGTAGTTGCTCAGAGCCTTGTTTGCCAGCCTTTTTCTGGTAAGCACTCTACAGCTTTGCAAGTGAACAACGTAAAGCAGGTATAATCAATAAGCGGATTATGCATGGTAACGATGCTTTGAGGATATGAAGTTGCAGTCTTAAATGGCTTATTCCATAAGAACACTGTACTGAAAGTTCATTTAATTGCTGAAAGCTTCCTAGCCATGGTGCAGCTTCCTACATGGCAATCGTTTCATGAAAAGTGTCCCTGGTCTTTCAGCTTTGTCCTTAAACTCTTAAACCTGACTCTCCCAGGTGCCTTTTCCTCTTGCGGGAAACCTGAAACATATTGTACACTTGAAAAGGTCTACATATCCTGAAACATCTTTATTTTTTCTTTTTTCCACCTGTATCAGCCAACTGAGTAACAAACAAGTTGGCTTGTAGTTTATTAGACCAAAATTAACAACAAGTGATTTTCAGGAACTCAGGCCTGACTCTATAATAAGCTGTCATTGACATACACTTAAACACAGAGAAATGAGGCAGTTTGCAAAGCAGGGACCTTCTAAGCAGCAACTGCCAAATCAAGACCTCTGGCAAGAGGACTGTCGATCTCAGCCTTGCATTCTAGTCCTGTGAGTCTCTGGTCACTTCCACAGAGCCCTGTCCCTGAAGCCAGTATACCATTTGGCATACACTCGACCCTAATTATAGCTCATGTCACAACTCTCTTACCCAGTGGGAATGGAACTGTCCTGCTGCTCAAAACACTGGGAAAGGATGGGATTCGTGTTTCTGTGCCTCACCCAGCAGAACAGCTTTTGATCCAAGGGCTTCTGTAGAACAAGTGATGGATATTCCTTAAGCTGATATTTTACTTTTTGTTCTCCCATTTCTGTGAATTTTTCCATGACAAAGAAATAGGTAAAAATGTGAAAGCATAAGCCAGTGACAGCCTTCTCATATTATTTCTCAGCTTATAACTAAAGCCCCACTGATGCTTTTCTTGTCTCTCAGAGATGCCTTAATGTAAGAAAACCACCAAGACTGTAAACCTGAAGACAACTGAAACCAAAGATATTTTGAAACAGCCACATTAAATGGCTGAGCAGATGTTTATACTTATAACGCTGACAGAACCTTGATCATAATAATAGCAAGATTACTTTCTGATTTGGCTTCGCAGAGAGTTGTACTTCTGGCAAACTGTTAGGGTGTAGCTGTAAAGTACCCGTTTCGTTTTGATCTAAATACAGATCCATCCGCATGGAATATCCTGCTAAATCAGTTTCTAACATGAGCACTCTTGTGGCTCCTTTCACACATCATTGTGAGGAAGCTGAATTTCATGTCTCATTTGAGGTAGAAGAAGAAACACTTCACTGGAGTTTAGAAAACAGCAAAAATTAGTTTAAATGACTCAACACTCCAAGTAATTTCTTGAATGCAACTTTAGGATTTCTGTTGCAGAAGGCAGAGAAAAAGCCCTAAGAATATGCCAGGAGTCACCCAAGTCCCACCACACCCTAAGGAATGAGCTCTGCTGTCATTCTCTAAAACAGAGGACTGACATTTGGAAATGTAACAGACATCTTTGTAAGGCTTCTTAACTGTCTGCCTACCACTTGCTACTTGTGGTTCAGTTATTTCCCAGGAAAATCTGCTCTGTCAACAAAAGGCCAAATAATTAGACCAATTTTTTGCGTAGTAATGGGTGCTGGTTGGTTCCTCTGCCCAAGGAGGATTCTGGGG
>WEIS01021883.1:0-10926 GCA_013389965.1 Todus mexicanus | reverse complement strand
TAAATGTTTGCTGAATGGGTGTAACTAAGCTTAGGGGCAGTGAGAGATGATGATATATAGTCCTTGTTGTGGTTTTTGGTTTATTTTTTAATTTTTCCTGAAGGATTAGGAGATGGAAAAAGATGAACAGCTTAACATTGAAATGAAAGAACTACAGTGCATAAGGTTGAAGGTTTCACTAGGTTCAGCAGGTCCTGTGGGATTCAACTGCAAAGCAATTAACGTGTAAAGTGAACACAGTTCATGTTCTTTTTCATTTTACTGGGGAAAAGCATCTTTATTTTTCCTCTGAGGCTCAGAGCTGAATAGCATGGATCATGGTGTCCCATCAGACTGTCCTGACAAAGTCATGAGGTGCTGGGAATCTTATAGCTGAACTGCAGGCTGCCTAACACTAATAATTTTCCTTTCCCAAAACACTTTTAAAACAAGAACAAAGCACTACTGCTATACTTTGTAGGTTAAGTTTTGCAAAGAATAAGAACAGATAGACAAGAACATTTTCTCCAAGCTCAAGTCGATAATTACATTTCTAATGAAGGCCTAGGGATGCTGAGAATTTCTACAAACCAGGCTCTTTCTCTCAAACAGCAAAGCTGTTCAACCCAGAATTTTCCATACTGAAATCCTTTCCTGTCTGTTCCACAATAAGAAAGACCATAACTTTGTTCCTCTGCCCCTCTGTGATTTGTTTATTTTATTTATTTTTTGCTTTTACACAATTTTTCCTCTATTCCCATTTTTTTTCCTCCTATCTTCTATAGTGCTATTCCCGGTGGAAGGTCCATTCAGACATCTTCCTAAGCACACCCTGTTCCGTTGAACACAACCATTAATGGTAGCAATTTCTTTTGTTTCCTATCTTCCCTACAACAGTGTGAGTAAAACGTGACACGAGTCTTATCAGACTGACAGCTGTTTTTTTCTATTCCTCAAAGCATTCAATGACATACCAATTTGATTACAGAAGCACATAAAATGATTGCACAAATTTATGAAGTTCTGTTTTAAAGCCCTATCCCAAAAGATGCAATTGCAGCTGCCTGGATAAACTGAAAAGACCCCATAATCCTAGTCATCAATCAGGCATTCGTTACCCCTTCCCCTTCCCTTATTCCTCTAACAGGTATTTAACGGAGCAGATCTGTCACTGGTGTAATAGCCATATGCCCACTTCTATTAGCCTTGAAAATCTGTAGCCAAAACTCTGCAGACAATGATGGGCTGCTCCATTCTTACACTGACCTAGTAGCTATTCACAATTATTCCCTATTCACATTACCAAACCTATGCCAGTTAACCAAGTGAGGAGATACTGGGTTTTATTTGTACATCTTGACATAGAGCAAATTGGTGTTCCATGAAACACTTTTGGCATGATCAAGTACGGCATTAAAAGGTCTGCTTTTCTGAGTGTGTATCACACTGTCATATATTCCTAGATGTATATCAAGCATACATCAAACTCTTACAGGATAAAAGAGAGAAGAGATAAAACTTCTTTACTTTGACAGCATGTTGATGTGGTCCAGATTCTTATTTGCCAGCATGATGGGAAATAGAATTATAGAAGGAAAGATTTGAACAAAGGCAGCTGAGGTCAAACATTGTGCTATGTCAAGGACCTCAAGTGTAAAAAGAAATGTAGCTCCATGCAGTCTGAATAAAAAGAGAATGAAATAAAGAAAGAAAACTTTTTAAGGAAATGGTTTAATAATAGAATTGTTTTAATGGACTCTTTTCCAGTTCACTCTTATTATTAGGAAGCTGGTGTCTTACCAGGCCCTGGAGTTGCACTTGCACACAGATGGCAACTACGTAATCTAAGGCAAACCTGGTTTTAGGAGATTTTGATAGGATGCATTCCAAGTTTGCAGAGATTATTGTTTCATAAATAATTTAAAGCTACACAAGAAGTAGTTCATCTGTACAAATTGAAAGTTTCTACCAAATACTTAGTCATTAGTTTCCTTACATTCATTTCAGTTCCCTAATTAGGTATTTATTTCCATGCCTTTTTTCACTTTCCGTAATTATCTCAAGACCACGAGTAGATTACAGAGTTGTCTACACAGACAACATACCATCAAGCCCTATGAGCTGCCTTTTCAAGCCTTGTGATCAGAGATCTATTACATTCACTTAGTTACAGCTGGAATGCAGAAGCTAGATCTTACCTGGATATGTGGACCTGAGCTCTACATGTAAGACCTTGTGCCTCGGGGCTACAGGCAGATGTAAGTGCAGAGCCACTGATGCTCAGACTGCCTGAATACACTGCAACAGGCTAGTGGAGGAACAACTGCTTACATGAAAGGATGCTGCTTGCTAATGCTGTTCAGTAATATCTTCTCTCTGAGAAAGACCAGGACTTCTGTCTTCCAGCTCCTACTGGAAGGCCAGTAGTATCTTTTACTGGGCAGGTACCTGCCTTTTTAGGTAGGCACGACTCTTCACTCTGAAATACTTTGGTGATGGAATTATGGCAGACATCACCTGTTTCTATCAGTTCTTAGCTGTAACCACAAAAAAAAAGGTCTACATGCATGATTCAGTTAAGGCAAATATTTCTACAGGATCAAACTGAAGATAATATAAAAATAGTGCACAGTTCTTTGCAGGTAAAGAGAAGGGGAAAAAAATGCAGATGAATCAAAGTTAAGCAACCTAATGCCAACCCATGTAAGGACATCCAACCCTCTTCAGCACCTAAAGAGGATTCATTGAAATGGAGTTTTACAAGTAGGAGGAAGGATGGCTCAGCAGAAATGTGAGAATGTACCTTGTAAGATCACTGCTATTGGTTATGAGAGAACAAACAATACTACCTCAAATGTAAAACATGCAGAGTTCTGAGAAATGCCTACAGGTAATTAACCTAGAGCAACTCAGCATAATTGTATGGCTGGATGTTATTATCTTCAACTACTACAAGACTCCCTCTGTCTCTGTTGCTCCATCTCAAAGCATGTTAAGGAAAGGAGGCTTATCATGACTAGTCAACATGGATTCAGCAAGGGAAAGTCATGCTTTACTAATCTGATGACCTTTTATGATGGCACAACTAGATGGATAGATGAGGGGAGGGCAGTGGGTGTGATATTTCTTGACTTCAGCAAAGCTTTCAATACTGTCTCCCATGGTATCATCACAGCCAAGCTTAAGAAATGCAGATTGGGTGATTATGCAGTGAGATGGATTGGGAACTGGCTCAAGGACAGAGCCCAGAGAGTTGTGGTCAGTGGATCAGAGTCTCGTTGGAGGCCTGTGGCTAGTGGTGTCCCCCAAGGGTCGGTACTTGGTCCACTGCTATTCAATATATTCATTAATGACCTGGACAAAGGAATAGAATGTACCCTCCGCAAGTTTGCTGATACAAAACTGACTGGTTGACACACCAGAAGGCTATGCTGCCATTCAGCATGACCCGGACAGACTGGAGAGCTGGGCAGGGAGAAGTTTAATGCAGTTCAACAAGGGTAAGTGTGAAATATCAGTACAGATTGGAGGCTGATCTATGAGAGAGCGGCTCTGGGGAAAAAGACCTAGGAATCCTGGTGGACAAGAGGATGCCCATGAGCCAACAATGTGCCCTCGCAGCCGGGAAGGTCAATGGCATCCTAGGATCCATTAAGAGTGTGGCCAGCAGGTCGAGGGAGGTTTTCCTCCCCCTCTACTCTGTGCTGGAGAGGCCCCACCTGGAATACTGTATCCAGTTCTGGGCACCCCAGTTCAAGAAAGACAAGCAACTACTAGAGAGAGTCCAGCACAGGACTACTGAGATTATGAAGGGAGGGGAGCATCTACCTTATGAGGATAGGCTGAGAGAGCTGTGTCTCTTTAGCTTGAAGTCTGTATGTCTATAAATATGTACAGAGTGAGTGTCAGGAGGACAAAGCCAGGCTCTTCTCAATGTCATCCAATGTTGGGACAAGGGGCAATGGGAGCAAGCTGGAGCATAGGAAGTTTTGGGTAAATAGAAGGAAGAACTTTCTCGTGGTGAGGGTGACAGAACGCTGGAACTGGCTGTCCAGAGAGGTTGTGGAGTCTCGTTCTCTGGAGACATTCAAAACGCTCCTGAATATGTTCCTATGTGACCTCATCTAGGTGATCTTGCTCTGGCAGAGGGGTTAGACTAGCTCTTTCTAGGTCCCTTCCAACCCATAACATTCTGTGATTCTGTGATTCTGTAATGAGAATTGTTTTTTTCTAAAGTATATCTGATTATTGCTTTTAAAGTTAGGATTGGCAAAAATTGATTTTTTTTCATCTCAGTGTTCATTTTAAAAAACATTGTTCTGTTTTCTTTTAATACAGGGGCTTAGAAATTTTTTTGTGGGTACTTAATCTGTATTCAGATGGCCATGTCTAAATACACTTCAAATTCTTATTAACAGATCATTCTCAAGAGTGTTGGTTTTCCTACATTTTAAAGAAAATGCTAATTCTGTTGGAAAGTTTGGCTATCTAATATATGCAACGGGCAAACTTGCTTTGATAATTTAGCCTTTTGGGGGAAATAAGTAGTGCAATCCCTATATGTAAATCCACTTGCAGAAGCAGTATTAGCTGTCACACCTCCCAAAGCTGCCCTGATGACTGGTGATAGAAGACAATGGGTAAAAGCGTGAGCCACTTTTCTCACCCTCATTAAACTTTCTCTTGAGCAGCATGTGGCACTGCAGGTAATGAGTTCCATCTGTGTGTCACCACTCTCACCTACAGAGAAAAAGTATTCAGCTGTTGGAGGCAAAAACTGACTTAGGAGAAGCCAAAGTATTCAACTAAAAATAAACCTTTACTTTCAGAGTTCTGCAGAACTCCCAGATATTCCAATTACTGTTCCATGTTTGGTACTCAGAAAAAGCTTTTAGCAAGAATGTTATCAGGTGATCTAGCTAATCGGTGAAAACAAATACTGATAATTAACCACCAGCTATAGTTTTCTTCATTTTCTAAATTCTTGAATTTATGAGTTCTGTCATTTGAAATGTAGCAAATGACCTCAAACTCACCTCATGCTCTTTTCCAGTTCACTTTTATTTTTAGGAAGCTGGTGTCTTATCAGGCCCTGGAGGTGGACTTAAATACTTTTATTTTCTCCCTGTGTGCAGCTAAAAAAGAGTAGGCTAAATAACTGAGGCATAACAGCACATACCAAGAGCTTGTCTGTTTCCCTCACTTTTCACTCCATTTGTTCCGGCAGAACCCTTCTTGGCTTTAAATTTTGACTAAAGAGTAGAATATTTAATCTGTATGTCGAATGGTAGAAAAAAATGTGTTTTCCCTGACGTTTCAACAGCTTTAGCTGTATATATTTTGATGGCCTCCAGAATCACTATGCTATATTTTTCCTTATTACTGTTCTCTTACCAGCATTTTCTCGCTGAGAAATTTTGATCAAGCTTGCATAATAGAATTTTCATGCATTATAAACTCTATTGAATATTCTGATAAACTTCATTTAAAGAAGCCAAATCTTTCATGTCCTACAAGCTTTGAGGTCTTTCTGAGATAATCAAGTAGTCACTGAAACTTTTCTCGATACACTTATTGCCGCAAAAAAAGAGTCTATTAATTCAGTTCTCTGATCAATAATGACTGGATACAAAATTTCTACAGCTTATTTCAGCAAGGTGCTTATTTAGGTAGCTTTGGCAGAACCTGATAAGTCAGTGAATATAGAGGTAGCTTTCCAATTTTTTAAATATATAATCATAGCAAGCTTAGATATAAATTTTATTAACATCTGCTTTAAGGGGATAATATCTCACAGCAGACTTTGATACACATAGAAGTTTAGATGCTGCTACAGAGGACTCTCGAATTACTCGTTTTCACAGCTTGAGCAACCTTAGAAATTGTGGGGTTTGCTATCTCTTAGCATGATAGTAATACTTACAGTGTAGCCAATCATGTCTTTTGCCTGCAAAAATAAATTTGTATCACCTGCTGTGTTGGCATATCTCTAACTGCTAACAAATTAGTTAAACCTAACTTGTATAACTTATGTCTCAGTTTAGCTGCAAATATCATCTATAGATACAGACTTTATTTAACCTGATGTAATTCACTGCGCATCTTTCTAGAGAAGAAGTAATTTCAAGTTCTTCAATTACTATGAAATATTGTCTTTAAAGATTTTACCCTGAAAGCTATGATTTTTTTTTTTCAGAAATGTCTGAGTAAGAAACATCTTTTCTTATGTTTCTTCTTTTATCAGTCACCACATCTGTGCTTATCAGCACTGAAACACATAGCTTAAAAACACATACACACAGATAACACTTCCCTCACTATTTTTCCTGTTGATAAGAAAAGAAAGCAATTTTAGTGGGATTTAGATATGTATTGGAAAGGCCAAAAAAAGATGATAAAACCAAAACCTTGTTAATATGTAGTAAGACTGTGAAAATGGCACTACCAAGATCACTCACTCCATGAATATGCACAGCCACACCAGAAACTAATATAGTCTCTTTTTTTGGTCTAATTTGGAGCTTCTTTTTTTTTTTTTTTTTACTTTTTTTAAAAAAAAGCGCTATTCCATTGTTGAGAAAGTATAGCTCAAACCAGTTACAGTCTTTAAAACCTCACCTTTTGTACATGCAAAAGACACCTCATGGGGAATTAGAAGTTAAAAAGTCTCGTTTTATTACAGCATTTGCACAACTTTTAAGGCCTAGCATGATCAATCATACCTTACCAATGTCTTACCAAGTCCCTAATTTTAGTGCGTTTCTGTTTTGCTAGATTTTTGCCTCTTGGGTGGAAGTTTGTTGCCATCCATGTTCATCTCAAGATTTGAATTTTCAACAAACTTCAGACAAAAAAATCTGATCCTTCTCTGAGAGTGAAGCTAAAGGAAATCAGGAGTCTTCATAGCCTAAATTGTTTCTAATAATGCTTCCACGGAGGAGATTGAGTGGAAGCATGTTCGGGATCCAAAGAGCCTGAAATTTTGCTCTCTTCCAATACAATAAGTTATTTTCTGGTCTACCAAAAAGGATTAGTCAAGGTACAAATTTACAGTTTACATGGAGTCACTATAAGCTCATTACAGGTTTGTAGTTAAAACCTCCAAAGACTCCATATTGAGAGAGTGTAAATTTACAACTGATTAGATTTCTTTGATGCTACAATTATAGCATCCATTTAACCAATATTGTCTTTCCCTTTATTTTGGCATATTTTTGCTATGCTTATCTCTAAACATTCCATGTGAATATGAATGCTTATTTTTTTATTACTAGCTCTTTTCGCTGTAAAATAAACATAATAATATGAACAGAAAGGTTTCAAAAATACCTCTGTGTGTGTGTGTCTTGAGACCAAGCCACTTGTGATTTTTCCATATTTCAAGTTGACATTAGCTGGGCCCTGTAGGTATTAGCACAATATGAAAATAATAATACAATGTGTAGTTTATGCTTTAACAATTGCTTTTTAAAACCTGTATGGACTATTCCATATTAATTTTCATCAACAATGTATTAGCTCATATTTCTCCCAAATAATATCTTATGCAAGAAACTATTCCATAGTGGCTTTTTTCCTTTTTAGACCACTTCACTGGCATTTTTCCCTTTCCCATCAGCATTTCAGGACATTGTTGGAAGCTATCATATATGAACCCAAGTTGCTTTGTTCAAAAAGCTTTGAAACTATATCATTTATACTTTTGTCTAATAGCATACCTATGTCTTGTAGACCAATCATACTGTTTTCTTAGTAAAGAGTAGAAAAATGAAATAACTGTTTATTTTTTAATATTAACTCATACTCAATTAACTCATCTCCCATTAAAAACACAGGAAATAAGGTTAAGTAATAAGAATATTTTAAAAAAATTTAAAGACCCTCAATAATACTCTTTTTTTTTCTCCATAGACAAAATCTTTCTTCAGCAGTGATTAATGTAGTCAGCTGAATCTTTTTCAGTTAGCTGTTGTTTTGATGGTTGACAATGCATTTTTTGGTGTGAATCAAAATTCTTTTGAAGAGTGTTTAACAGATGAGTTTAGAATACAATTTATTGTCAAAACAATGATTGAGAGTGAAACATCTCCCTGATGAGGACAGGCTGGGGGCGCTGGGTCTCTTTAGCTTGGAGAAGAGGAGACTGAAGTCTAACCTCATTAAATGTAAAGGGGAGTGTCTGGAGGATGGACCCACGCTCTTTTCAGTGACATCCAACGTTAGGACAAGGGGCAGTGGGAGCAAGCTGGAGCATAGGAGGTTCCATGTACACATGTGGAAAAACTTTTTCATGGTGAGGGTGTGGGAAGCAGCAATGCACAGACCATCGAAAGCCATCACTGCTGATAAACATCCAGCATTCAGAAAAGATGTTGAGGCTGGGTGAAGGCCCGGTGATCAGTGTTGTATTGACACCGATGGGATGGGCCAGGAGCGATATCGGCTCCCTGTTATCCCAGCAGGGAACTGTTCCCGGCAGAGGACGGGACACAATGGCCTGGTACTGGCAGAAGATATCAGGGCTAGATGGTCCAGCAAGGAATGTTTGTGCAACAGCTAAGCCACTTCAGAATTTGACTACAATCCCATCTCCACACTTTACATATTAACAGACACATGAGCTGTAAATATTAGTTCTATTTCGGACCTATTTTTTGGATAAGAATTCGACATCAATTCAAATGGACAGACTGATGGGTTTGTCCTCCTCACCCATCCCAGAAGGGCCTTGTGTTAAGATTTTGCGCCTCAGCTACGGTCAGTGTATGTTTGTATGTTTGTATATATTTTCTTCAGCTATATTTTGATTTTGTGCAGCTAGTGTATTTATCACTGGAAATCTCAAAGAATCTGTATATGTTGTGAGTGTAAATAAATTTTATTATTTGTATATCTGACTGCTTCTTAGCAGGNAAAAAGAATTTTTTTTGTTGAGGTTTGGTTTTTTTCTTTTTTTTTTTTTTTTTTTTTTGGCTGGGTTTAATTATACTAGACTCTTTTAAACTAGGCGATCTCTCTAAATTTTTCTAAATTTTCTGTGTGATTCCTTCCCCATCCTTATTGATAATGATCTGTAAAAATAGTTAAGATCAATCTATTCAACAATGAAGACAAATGGCTTAGTGACTAGACTGTCATTCATAGCCCATTGACTATGTAATATGAAATATATATGGAACAGATATGTTTAAGCTGTTGCTTTGTGCTAGACATACAGTCTAGCATAAATATAGGATATTTATAAATATATAAATATTCTTATATAAATGTATATATGCTATAAAAGTATAAAAAATTTTCTTAAGTGAACATCTTAATCCCAGAGCTAGTGCTATTCTGAATCACGTGTTTGTGTCACACTATAAAATGAGACACATGCAATGAGAAAAAAATTATAAATATGAATATGCTTGATGGCACAGTATCTGGACTTAAGAAATACAGCAGAGCACACGTTTACACTGAAAAGTGAATTGACACAAAGTTTTGTTGCCTTGTTTAGATTTGAAATTAGCCTTTTCTTCTAAATTCAGTTTGTAGAAATCCCTGTAGACAGATTGCTTTAAAAATGGGTATGTAGTAACTCATGCGTTTGAATGTGTCTAATTTGTTAGCCTAAGTAGTATATAATTGGACATATGCGTCTCCCTGACTTGCACACGAAGTATGCAGTCTCCCCAAATATGTCATCTAAATACAGGAATTTGAGCCAATTTAATTTATTCATGTCCATAGCTAAGTTATTCCTCCTGATGTGTCCTGTGTAGTCCCATGTCTCTGATGTGAGACATATTGTACATACTTGTTTCTGAAAGGAAAACCTGGCCTTTAATAAACTCCTTATCCATCATACCATTATAATCCAAATATGTGCAATTAAATGATCGGTTCTTATGCCAGAGTGTTCTAGAAATATATATTGCTGATTGTTAATCATTTTTATTTTAGGAATAACGCTTGAGCTATTTTTCTAACTGTATATGAGAATATGCCGATTTTTAAGATATCTCAGCTGTTACTGTTCAGAGTAGAAGCTAAGGAAAGGACAGAATATAATAAGAATATAAATACTGAGGAAGTTTCATTGTTTAGTACTGTCATACTGTCTTCTAACTCACTCCTCCTCCCCACGTTACCAAACTTACAGTTTCACAGCACAGTTGTTTTTCTGAGGGTTGTACATGCAATTGGTTTTTTAATTCACAGAAGTGGAAGCTGTCCCAACAAAAGCGGCAATAGTTATTTGGAAACAAACACTCAGATTTCCTCCACGTGAGAGAAGAACACATGGCTGCATTCTTCACTGATTCCTTGAAAGGGCAGAATCAAGGCAATATCTTCATGGATACAGAACATAGGGACAATTGCTAATCATAATATTTTTGTTGGTTTACCAGATGAGCAGAAAAAATAATAACTTACACATTTCTACTCCTATATATTTTATTTGACTTCTATTGTCTCTACTTGTTTCTGTAGAATTCATGGTCGTGTCAGGTCATGCACACTCTCTAAGTCATCTCACAGTAATATTCACACACTGCATTTCCAATCTTAATAGGTGCGTTGGTTTAAAGGTTTGAATTCTTAAAAGAACTTTGCACGCTAGAGTGAAAATTGCTACATTCTAAATAATGTTTTGATTCTATTTTGAGTCTGTACACCTTATAAAACATCACAGGGGCACCAGCACATTGGATCCCACTCCTATGTCAAATACCACCAACTTCTGCAGAGCTGGGGCTGGAATATTGATTCAGGGCAGTGTGGAGGCCTCAGCTGAACTACTCGAGCATTAAAATGCATCTGATCTTAGAGCATGGTTCAAAAGCATTTATAAATAGATATTAAAATAAGGTTCACTCATCCCCATCTAGCTAGTGTGATAGAACATGTAAATAATATAAAAAGCAATAAAGCAGAACATTTATGTCAGCAACTCCAATT
>WEIS01021879.1:0-17411 GCA_013389965.1 Todus mexicanus | reverse complement strand
CAAACCACAAAACAAACAACAACCAACAAACCTGTCTTTAAACATAAAGCTTCTCTAAACTCCTGCAGTGTGTCTGCATCTCTGGAGATCAAGTTCCTCATCCAGGATCACTGGGTGCAGTTCTGAAGCAACAAGCGGTGTGTAGGAGCATCATGACAGAGACATCAAGGAAGGACCAACATCGGATGCTCCATTTGTACTGGTATGGTGGTGCAGGCACTGTGAAGCAGAGCAGAAGCAGCACAGTCAGCTGCTTGTGCTCAGCGCACCACTACCAATCACAGCACCTGATATAAGGACTCTTCAGCCCATTCTCACCAAGAGAGCTGCAGATGCTTCTCCAAACCTGAATATGAGCTACTGCTGCAAGTAACACCTTAGGGGACATAATGACATGGGGTAGGTGATGCCATGAAGCACTTTTGGCAGTCAATGGTTGCAGAATTGAACCCTCCTAGTCAAGAGCATTTAAAGCTCGAAAGAGGAATGTACAGCACACACTAGGGTGATTTTTGGAGTGACAGTGGGAAGAGATCTTCTGAGTTTTGATCGCTTTGCAGCAGGGACCCAGAACAAGCTGTTTCAATAGACCTAGCAATCAAACCATCACAGTTACGAGATGGTGCTGGGTTAACAACCAGAGAGTTCAGCAGAGCAAGGCTGGACCAATAGACAAATCTACTGCCTTCCTGGTTTGCTGATTTCAGTCCTTTTATTGCACAAGCTGGAAAGGAGTCTAATTAAATAATTTCTTACTTGTGGCAAAAGAATAACACTTCAGTTTGAAAATGAAGTAAAATGGGGAATATGACTAAATGAACGAGGTGGAAAAGATTCTAGCACATCATTTGTGATTTTCAACCACATTTACCACTAACTTTTTTTTTTTATTGGGACATCAATTTTTACTCAGAATTTGTGCTGTGCTTCCACTGATCACCTCTTGTTGTTGACTGAAATGGAACAGACTCATGCCAGAATTCTCTCATTCCATCATAGCTCCCTGGAATGTTGTATATTGGCTTGTCATTACCCAACTGGTAAAACATAAAGTTACTGGTTTCATTAAAGGACAAAATTTGAATCACCTACCCAGAATATTACCATCTGTTAGTTTTTCCTCATTTCCTGTTTGTGGAATAAGTAATTCATAGTTCTATGCACTGACAATTTTTTTTTCTTTGTAAGTCCTTTAGGAGAAAAACTGTTATGCCAGTGCCATTACCACGCTGCAGAGACTGTAAATCCACCTGGCCTAATGAGGATGTTGGTAACACAAATGCATCACTCCCTACACTGCAAACTGCGATATCCAGCTCAGTTCTGTCATCCTGAAGAAAATACCTATGTAAAGATTTCCTTAAAAAAATCAAGACTATAACTCAAGATAAGGCTTGTAAATTAAGATACCATCTTTTTTTTAGACCAACCAGCACAAAATGAATGGCTTGGGCACACAAAAGCTGCTTCATATCTGCAATAGAAGTGGAAAGTTTCACAGGAAAGTAACAGCAGAGAAAAGCTGTCAGTTTGATGAGCTGTGTATCACACCATCATGGAAGGAAATGTGGTCAGTACCTTTCCAAGATATTAATAGGATGGAGAGAAAGGTCCTGAGGTAGATATCATCTGAGGAAGAGAAGGCAAGATAGTGTAGAAAATGTGGAGCACAGAGTGGTTATCAGGGAGAAAAGAATCATGTGCCATAAAGGCAATATTGCTACAGAGACACTGATTTTTGGTATGCAAAAAGATAGGGATTTTAATTCCCAGGCTCATATTTGGCAGAAGTTTTGTAAGTTTCCTTAATCCAATTTTTGAGAGAACAACTATGATCAGCTTGGATTTTAGGCAGATTGTTCAAAGTCTTTATATAACAGAATACCTTGGCAGGAATGTATGTGTGTGAATGCAGTATGCATTGCTACTGCTTGAATATCACATATATTCAAATAACATCTAACCATAACCCATCATAGTGTCTTCAGAGAAGACTTACATCCATGCTGAAGAGCTGAAGAGGATGTAGCTAGGATGGTGAGTTTTGCTCAATGCTCCTGTGTGGCTACTGGGAATTGAAGGGGCAGCTTTATCCTTGGTGGAACCAGATTTAAAAAATACACCAAGTCTGTACGGTTACACTTGTACCTCCAAGATCATTTAAGGGCTGAGAATTTGTAAGGTTGGGAAAGACTACTCCCAGCGAGCTGCCTGTCTGAGGTAGGCACATGGGTTGGAGAAAGGGTTTCTGGGTGGTCAGTAGTTTCAGGGAGTGGATTTGCTGTATGGAAATTCACTTTTTGTGAATTGATTTTTGAATAAATGAGAAATCTTCTGGTGGAACATAGTTTTTTTTCAGCTAGGGGCATCCTCTAATTGCTGCACAGGGATGGGTTGCTCCCAGGCAGAGGAGAAATGACTGAATGTGGAGGAACTTCAGTGTCCTTCCTGCTCGCATCTCTCACTGTGTTCGCAAAGGGCTCTGTGTGCCCTCATTAAGCAGCTGTTTGTGGTCCCTTGGAAGAAGACTTTAAACTGTGATCAACATCTCTCTTCTAGGGACCTCATATGGTCACACTGAGACATTTCTTCACCTTGTGTTTTCTGAGCAGGTACATGTTGCCGGGATCCCGGCGTCTAGGGGGTCTTCGGTGTTAAGAAGTCTCTGGGTCCCAGCGGTTGATGGTGAAGCGTCCGAGTCAAAGATGAGTCCTCGTAGAGGTATGGTCGATGCTCACTTTATTGCCCCAAAAGCTCACAATATATAGCATAATACAGGGTTCACGCGCCCCTCTCTAAAGGCTAATTGGATACAAAAGCAAAACACACGGTACGCGTACCTTACTAATTGGCTATAAACTACAAAACACACCGTACGTGTATGACACTAATTGGTTAAAGACTACTGTCTGTCCAGTCTTGGGGCACTGGCTGTCTTGTTTTCTTGTTTCTGTGCCAGGTTGTTATCGGCTGAGTCAGGGATGGTCAGGAATATTCGGTCTTCTCAGGAATGTTCGCGGCCTTTCTGTCCAGCTCACAGGCTGGGCTGTGCAAGCAGGCCTCCAGCAGCACTGTGTGTCCTGTCTGCTGCAACAAATTCTCCACAGGTACGTGGCCCTGGATTTGGGTTGTCTTTTTCAGCATATTTATTCTTGCAGGGACTCAGAAGCAAATACTCCCTGTGCTGTCCAAGAAATTGGGGGACCTTGTAAAATGAAAAAATGAGTCCTGTATTTCGAATTGTACCCTTTGCATCTTATCGTGTCATCGGATGCCACTTATATGAACAACTTCTGTTTCCATCTGTAAAATCTGACATTGTGTCAGGGAGGTGATAAAACTCTTTAGAGAGTTTGAGGCACTTGGAATGCATGCCAACAGAGTCCTTCATAGTTATTTAAATCAAGAGAAGTGTTTTGCTCTCTGGTAGTGACCAACGTAATGACAAAAAAACTTCAACTGCTTTTCCAATACTCCAAGGTACAATAAATAAATAGATAAATACTTCCCAGTAAGCCCTTCGTGAGAGCTGTGTGGGCAGGTGTTCAGTTCGGGTAACTCCTTCTTCTGCGTTAGTGATGTAGCTCTTGGTCCATGTGGAGAGATAAAGCTCAGCAGGACTGTGGGTTGCCTACAGTGTACATAAAACAAATGCATATTACAATGTGTGACTCATTACAGCAGAAGGAAAGTCCCAGCCAAAGAAGATTCTAGAACTGAAGGGCCGCCTGGAAGGACAAGGGGGCTCCTTTTACATTTACATGTTATACCTCCAAATCTGTCTTCAAAAGATATGACAGAGGAAAGCATTAGAGCAAGTGGTTCTATATAGCAACAGTCTGAGCCACCGAGGCTGCCTTCCCATTACAGGGAAAAGCCATCATGTGAAATTCAAATACAGCTGGGAAAGAAGGTCCATCACAGATAAAAGGAGGAAGAGGGAACTCAGCCACAGCCACTTGGGATGTGGGGGGATGAGGAAGGTGTTTGATCAAGGTTAAGACCTCAGGCTACCTTTAGGGTTCAACACTGAACAGCTGCATGCAGGGAGGTGAGTGGTGATGCTTGAGCTGCTCTTTCTGCTCTCCAGCAACCAAGAAAAGCCTTAGGGCATCTCAAGGACTACCAGAGAGGAATGTTTCTTCACAGGTAGGATCTGAGGTTGGGTTCCTTTATTCTGCCTTTCTCTTCTGTAATCTTTTCCACCACTTGAAGTGTAGCTACCTATCATTTGGCTTGGCTGAAGTAAACCTGTCACATTGACATTCCTGCCCTGCCTGGTGTTAGAAGTCTTGGGGAAGTGAGAAGACCCTTCAGCAGTATCAAGGCAAATTAGAGATGTGTACAGGCAGCACCACTGGGGCCCCTCACGCAGGACGAGTGACGGCATGCCTCCTGTGGAGCTCTAAAGGCAGTTCACTAGGTGGTTTCCCCTGGTTCCAACTCTGTCAGAATACCCTCTCCAGCAGCTGAGGGACAGCTTCCAGCTCCAGATGCCCATCTCTCTTTGTCTGCCCTTTCACATACCTCACTTGTTTGAGAGAATGGAGAGTTTTACGCAAGGCACTGTCCAAAATCACTTAGGTCTTTCCTGCCTCAGAGTTTATTTTCTGTGTTTTGATCCTGCTGAGATCACAGGCAAGGTCCAGCATGCCTGCTTCAGCAGGTATCTCTGTCGCCTCACAAGGACTGCATTGCCTCACCTCAACCAATATTTTTCATGACCTCTCCGAGACAACCGTGAAGAAAAGAGGAACTATCTCACCTTCATATTTGACCAAGTGAAAATACCATTACCCTGCTATCATTATGACAGGTGCAGCACTATGGCAACAAAACCACCTGATCTAGCGGCCCTAGCAGACTAATATCAAATAGATGGCAAATCCTCGTTCTTCATCTCAGTTTCCAAAGTGAAAGAGAGTGTTTCAAGTCAGCAGATAAGGTCCTATACCAATTCTTGGAGAGGTAGCCACACTTTCTCATTTAGTCTACAGAGGAAAAAAACCTGCATGTGGGACATTAAAGGCATCTTATGAGACTTCCACATACCGTGAAAAGTAGCAATAGGAGGAGCTTCTCCAACACCTGGCCAAACATCATTTATTTCAGAAGACATTAGTGGCTGAGCTCAATTCCCTGAACACAGGATCTTTCTGTTTGATAACCACAAAATATGAATGTCTCTATTAGGTATGTGCAGAGGGTTTGGGGATTTTAAAGTAGCCCCTCCAGTTTGGACTGGATGATTTGGAACAGCAAAGACCGCAGTTTTTCCAAACCAAATCCTTTCAGTCCAACTCAGTAACAGAGCCAAGATAAGTGTTGGAAACTGAAACTTTGTCACTGTTTGAGCTGCAAGTTTCACTAAACTTCAGGGAGATATCCCAGGCTGAGAAATTTCAGCTCAAACAGGTACATCTGAGCAAGTGTTGGGAGATGTTTTTAAGGCAAATTATAGAATTGGAAGGATCCTGACTTCAGAGCAGGTAAATAGGTCATTCCTCATCTACTGATCTCACAGGAAACGTTTTTTTGCTCTCCAATCTGTACATTCTTCTATGTTTCTTTGATTACTTCTTATCCTTCCTATCACGGGATGGAAATGGTGATTATTCCTTTATCCCTCGCAGGAACCTGACCTGTATTTCAAGACCCTTTTAATGTTTCTGCATCACTGCCTCAAAATGGACCCAAGTGCTCCAGCTGAGACCTCATCTGTGCTGAGCATGGCAGGAGGGAAACCTCAAGGGCCTTGAAGGTTAATTGCAAAAGTCACCTTAATAATTAGCCTGGTGTGACCAGCTCAGCTGTACTGCTTGGGGAAAGGTGGAGGAGTCAGGCAGGTCCAGTCACTCTGTTTTCTGTGTTTTATAGGCAGGTACTGCAGCCAGCCCAGCAGAAGGAAGAAAATGGTCAAAGAAAACTGTTTATTTTCCCCATCATTAATCTCAATGGATCTATAAAACTGTTATTAAATTTTTTCAGTTGAAAGGTACTTGGGGAGCATAAGGACAGATGTGCAAAACACATTGAATTGTGGAAGATGCTTTATTGTATCAGACCACTTCTAAATCCTGTTTACATCAATGGCTCATTATATGCAGAGTGACCTTACAGACCATTATATGCAGAATTGAAACAGAAGAGATAGCAAGAGGAAAGCTCCTGTACCAGTTCAGAGAAAATACAGACACTTCAAAAATCAAGCGAAGGACAAACATGTGGCTTATTTGAATGTCATCTAAATTCTGTGTCTTATCCTGACCTCAGGTCACTTCACAATTATTAAGTGAGCTTTGTAGATCAGACACAAAATGTACCACATAACAGTATTCATCAAAGACTGCCTCCAACACAAACTCAGCCTCTCACTTCTGTTAATAGTGGATTACTTGTGACAGGCAAGGCAGAAGATTGATTATTGTTATAAATTATTTTATGATTCCCTCTTCTGATACAATAAAAGACAGTGATTCAGCTATCCATAGAGAGGTGAATGAAAAGAAATGCAGGACTTTGTCAAGAGTAATTCTAGATCAGAAATTGTTTGATAGAAAATTGTTGAATCCATTTAAAATTCCTTATGTTATTTTTATTTCTGTAACATAACTCCATCCAAAGTAAATCAGCTGTAAATCAGCTGTAAAGCCAGTAGAACTACACCAGCATTCCTCTGTGCCAGGTTGTACCTTGACTAATCATAGCCAGTGAAGGTTTTTTTGAACAGCCTATTTCTATTTTACTATATTCTTTTGTTTAATAAGATGGATATTTTCCCAAGTATTTTTACAGAGTACTGCAATTTTTTTTTATCTGTGTCAACGCAACATAAAAATATTTCAGAGGCTGGAAGAGAGGAAACATGTAACAGAAACTGGTTTCTACTGGTGGAAGAAATTAATGTACTGGTTGTAAAATGGATGCTATGGTTTCTAGAAGGAAATTTAAACTGTGTATTGAAAGGCTATAGCTACATATCAGCTTAGGTTTAAAAGGTTAGACATGGAGGATTTTTAAGGAAAACAAGTGATATTGCATCAACTAAGCCCCAGGAGAGACCTAGCATTGAAGAGTCTTCAAGATGAGTAAGTGAGGTCCATGAAGTGGACGCTTGCTCCGTCATTGAATCCCTAGTTCTGAGCTCCACATCTAAACCCTCAGCGTGATGCATGAATCATATTACACAAATGGCACAGCGGTAAATGAGAACGGTGCATTCCCTAGCCATAGCAGGGCAGGTAACAGGGAAGAGGAAACGTGGTAGAGGTAGGACTAGGGGGAACGGATCAAAACTAGAGCTGGGTAGATTCAGGTTAGACATTAGGAAGAAGCACTTTACCATGAGGGTGGTGAGACACTGGCACAGGTTGCCCAGGGAGGTGGCAGAAGCCCCACCCCAGGCCAGGCTGAGTGGGGCTCTGAGCAACCTGATCTAGTATGAGGTGTCCTTGCCCATGGCAGGGGGGTTGGAACTAGATGATCTTTGAAGTCCCCATTGTGACAATTCTATGATTCTATAATTCTAGGTTAAATGCCCCTTTCTCAATAAAACTCTCCCTAGAGTTAATGCATCAGTCAGGACTACCCTTTCTCATGGAAAATGGTGAAAGTTGATATTCGTGTCCCATCACTCACTACATGGGGTATCCTGGGTTCAGTTTGGGTTATCACAGCTAGCTGCTGGCCCAAGCAGTTGGGAGGGGTCACAGCCAACATAAACAACCCAACCAGCCAATAGGATACTCTATACCAGACTAAGTCCTACCCCTATTTAAGGGGAGGGTTGGCCCATGATAGGGGTTTCTGTTTTCAGCTTGCTTCAGTATGTGGCTTCAGTGCAGCTGGAGCAGAGGAAGTTGGCATCTTGAGCACAGGTAGAGCCTTTCTGTTTTTTATGACTCACTTTGTCTCTCATTTCATTAGTACTAACATAAGTAGTGGTGTTTTCGTCTCTCTTTGTAGCGTTTTATTTAACTGGTCTTAACTCAGCCAGTGAGGTCTCACCTTTTTTCTTCCTCTTGGTTCTCCTTCCAATCTCACAGGTGGTGGTGGGTGAGTGGCTGTGTGGTGTTTAGCTACCAGCAGAGGTTAAGTCACAACATGGAGCAGTAATCCTATGATGGCAACACTTCATCTGGGGAAAGCTGAGGTATAAATCCTGTTTCTTTATTTTCTGTAGTTGAAAATCAAATCTGAGCTTTTCCTTTCCCCAATATCTCAGTCATAAAGCAACCTCTTGTTTGGTTCATTAAAAACCCCACACTTCTGTAGGCTTGAATATAGCTAAAGCGATGCTATTTTGTGTATGCAGACTACATGTTGCTGAAATGAGCAGGCGACATATTGCCTTGTCTCACTATTGGTTTTGGTCTCCCCATGCCAATAGAATGTGATATAAGCTTAGTCAGATGCCTGATTGCTGTTGCTGGGTTACTGTAAGCAAATAACTGTGAGACAAGGCAAAATAAAATATGTGATACTGCAACAAGTGACAAAGCATCACAGATAAGAAAGAGGCTTGGTCAGTCAAGTCCTGAGCAAGAAGGGATCTTGCCTACATGCCATGTATTTCTTCTGTATTTCTACCTAATCTGGCAATAAATTAATGTGACCTATATGACAAGGGTTTAGGGTTTGCTTTGTTATCTCTGCCTGTCCAGTTGAAACAATGGTGTAGTAGGTTAGGTGATTACTTACACATTTAAAATATAAACCCTTTCAACTGGGGATTGAGAGATGGCATATATAGTATCCAAGAATAAGAACATTCCCCTGGGAATCAGAGCATTTGTCAGATAAAAAGAGTATTTGGACAATGAGTGTTGTATTTACAGGATTGATGGCCTTAAATAAGGTTTCAAGTGGATTTGCAATCTGTAATTTGTCACTTGGTGTTATGGATCCTAATATTATTTGGTTGGCTTTTATTGAATATGAAAGCCGCAACCTGAAAGCATTTCCAAGTGTTCTTCAGGCAGGGGAGAAGTACAGCTCCATGCTGCTGTCTCTCAGGTGCTGAGTATGAGATATTAAATATCTCCAGCTGATGTAAAACCGGGGCCAAGATCATTGTCTCTGGATCACTCTCCCAAGAACTGTGGTGGTGGCGGGAGCCCCTTTAAACTGCTTTTGTCAAACTGGCCAAGAATTGGTTGTTATATAAAAATTATATGAGTCTTTATCATTAAAAGAGGTGCTCTGTCTCCAGTAGAAGGATCCTAATTAATTGAATTTAGATCATTACATCTGTCTGAGAGTGACTCTGAAAATTACAGTGTGGAATTGAATGTAATTATTATGGGCTCAGAGATTAGAACTATTTTAATGGGGAGCCAGGTGGTCTCATAGCCTGAGTAGGGTGGCCCACTGTTCCTCCAAAAAGCACACTAAGAAAATATGACTGATGGGGGATTTTCCTAGGTCTTTCATTGAGAACAGAGTGAGCACATAGTCTCCAGGAAAGGAAGCAATTTTCCAGCCCTGAAAACTACTTTTCACATAATGCTCAAGGGTCATTCCATGGTTAATCACGCAGTGGAGATTTCCACCTACCTATCCATCATTGGACCGCAACACTGACTTTGAAGGATGAAAAAACAAAAAAGTGAAAAAGCCATGACTCCTCTCACTGGACTTTGAGCTTCACAGAGCAGTGTTGTGAAGACTGACGACTAGCAAAAGGACTAGAGATGCTGTATGATATTCACTGCTTGATAAGGATCAGACCCCACTGCTGGAGTTACCTAGAGGTCTCATGTGCTCAGGGAAGATGGCATGGGGTATAGTCTCAGATACAGAGGTCTTCCCAGATAAATATGATTTTGTGTATAAAACCAAGGTTATACTCTAAGAAATAAATATAGCCAAGAGTCTCCAGGCCGCAGCATTTTCTCACCAATTAATCTGCCATCATTAATCCCTTGCAAAGCTGGAAATGCAGTCTTAGAAATAATTTCTTTGATAATGCTGAAATATGCCAAAGAATTTCTGCAGCTTCCCAAAGTCATACTATCACAGCACTTTTAAAAGTCTTATTTAGATTCCATTCATGAGCATGCAAAGATGGGCTGATGTCTGCAACCCACAGGGGGGAAAAAAAGACTCCCTCCATTAATTGTCACATGGAAAATTGCAATTGTCAGGTACTGTGAAAAATTATATTCAATTACAGTTAAGTTTGTGGGCCAAAAGTCCTTGTCCCTCAGGCCCTGCTCTGGACTCCTGATCATGGCTTCAGGGCAGACTCTGCTCTTTGAGCCCTAACCAGGCAAAGGACCATCCACTTCTCTGGAGGGTATCCAGGTTTAGATCAGTTCCTCTTATTCCCAGTCAAAGGCTCCTTTCATTTGGTCCCCTAAGAGAAATCCTCATGTCCAGACTCACCAAGAAAAATCAAATAAGCACTTTGCATGTGTTAAGGGTTAGAGTTGGTCTGCCCGCTTGACAAATGACAGATACTCTCTGTTAACTCCTTTCCTTTCCCAGAAGGGGAAGAGAAAGGGAATAAGAGGCAAAGAATTAAGGCTTGGAAAAGAAAACTGAAAATAGCTTTAATGAAATTGATAATAAAATGAAATATATACAAAAATACACAAAATCAATATCAAACCCAACGCTCCCCTGATGGCAGTTATGTCACCACTGATGCTGTGGTGCAAGCACTGAGGAAGTCCCAATCTGGACTCAGTGGCAGATGGGAACCAGAAGCAGGAGCGTTGGGTTTGATATTGATTTTGTGTATTTTTGTATATATACAAAAACAATATCAAAACTANGGACTCAGTGGCAGATGGGAACCAGAAGCAGGAGCTGGATTCAGGAACACGCAGATTGGGATCCAAGGTAGACTGGACAGAGTCCTCCTCAGATGTCCACCATTGAAGAAGAGAGCTTGACCTTTGTGATTCCTCAGTTTGATACCAAATATGACATATATGGGATGGAGTACCTCGCTGGTCAGTTCAGGATCACCTGTCCTGTCTGCTCCTCCCCACAGGTGCATGCTTTTACTTTCTGCACACCCGATGTGATACACAAAATCTAGCAGTGACCTTGGTCTGCACAGGGGCATGTATAACCAAGAGCCTTTCTGCATGCGCCAATTGTTGGTTGTAACTATAAACATCAAGCATTATCACTGCTAGAAGCAGACACTGTCTGCAAAAATATGCTATTCACTTCAGAAAGTGCAGTTACTTAGAGACTTACCTGAAAAGTAAAATCACCAAACAGAAGCAGTTCTGTTCTAGCTCAAACCAGGACAAACTGGGTGGACTCATCTAGCATTGAAGAAAAAGTATATTCAAACTTCCCCCTAATAAGAAATCATATAATTTTCTTGTGCATTCATTTACATATTCTTCTAACATAACTCACCCAAGGGGCCTTGACTGGATTAATAATTCTTAAATAGGATCTTCATGGATTGATCTTTGGAGTGATTATTTCTGAGAAAATGAAAGAAAAGATCCTAGTTTATTCTTTCTCACAGGAAGATGTGATGCTCGATATTCTCAGAATGACTGTTTCTTTCTCTGTGGTTGTTGTACTGACAAAGTCTGGGAGGAACAGTAATGCACAGTTCAGTGCCACCCCTGCTGCATGGGCTGGACTTCACCTCACATCCTTAGTGTGATACAGATCCAAGCTTTCATCCATGTGGTCTGAATAGGTTGGGAGCAACTACTCAGGTGGCACTGAGTCAGGCGAAGGAAATTAAAACACTCACTGTTGTTATGCCACTATTTTTAAACAGCAATAATCACCACTTCGGTGTGGAATTCTACTTTAAAACAATCACATGAAATGCACCCAGGTAGAACCTCTTATAATTCATCCATTGACAAACTGGAGGAGGGTGATTGATAAATTGAGCAGGAGCCTGGAGGATCCATGACATCACATGTGATCCATGTGCTGCTACCGTTCCAGAAAAACATACAAGGCTATATGTTTGTGGTACATAACACAGATGGTAAAAATGACTTAGTGCCTCAGTACAATGTTGATAGCTGATGTTTCCTGGCAAGAATCAAGAAAACAAAACATGAGGTCTAGAAGGTCCTCAGCCAGAAAAGCTTCAGTGGTGCTCCTAAGAAAAGTTAGGATTTTTAATCCAGTGATGGTTTGATCTAAAGCCATGAAGAGTCAGGGGTCATACATGTGCACACCAAACCTGCCTGTTTTGTTGATGCACTCAAATAGAGAGCACAGTCAGCTGGACACATGGGACGGCTGGGGAAGAAATCATTTCCCTTCTCCTTGGAGTTGAGTGGGCTGGAGAGAGTTGGTATATTTATCAGGTGTCCATTCACCTGAGGTCATTTGTATACTGAGTGTCAGGGGAGCTCAATGGGTTTGGGGCGGACTCCAAGGTGACCAGTACAGATTATAGCACAGTGCTCTTTAAGAATGCACAGTACGGAGGGAACAAAGTTAAAATCCATTTTTCAAGTCCTTGAAACTGGACTTGAAAACCGGGCCACTGTTTGAAGTAACAATGGGTTTTTCAAGGAAGGATTTCAGCATGGGTTTCCATAGATGGAGAGTGTAGCTCCTTGCCATGTGTGTGACAAAGGCATACAGAGGAAAGCTTCTCTTCATGGTGTCCCACAGACACCAGTGTGGTTGATGCCTGACTGATCTGTCTGCACTCAAGTGTCTCTACCCTAGTGTCCTTGAGATCTTGACTTCCACCTTCCCCAGGACCATTGCATCAATCTCTACTGTTCAAGGTGCCTTTGTGCATTTTTCAGGCACTACTTGCCCCCAGCTTGGAGAACTGCTCAACTCTAGAGCTAACTCTTTTTCCTTCACTTTCCTCCTTGCTCCTCTGCTAAGCACGTTTGGTGTATTTTGCAATGCTGATATACTGGTGCCCTTGGCACATGAGCTCGTGGGAAAAGTAGAATGCTGTGGTCCTTCCTTGCAAACATGCATTGTGTGAGCCATGCCTCTGAGACAAGTAATAGAGTGCATGAATCTCAGAGTCCATATCTCAGCAAAACTGTACTTCACCCTGTGCCATGTAACATCCACTGTACATGACTTTACAAACTAACAAGAGAGACCAAATTAATCCCTCATGTATCACCATGGACACAAGGCTCATAATTTTCCAGCAGTGAGAATTCGGTGGGACAGAATGTCAATAAAACCTCCTTCACAGCACCAAGTTTCTTACATCTTAATTTCTTTCAGTCAGCAGTATCTGACATTCACTGAGATTTTGAAACTTGCATAATTTACTTTTTCCTCTGAGTTTGCAACCTTGAGTTCTTTGGCAAGAAAATGCAGCTATTAAAAATTTTCACCATGGAAAATAAAAAGAAATAATATGGGGTTTGAACTTGAATATCCAACATGATTTCTTTTTCTTCCCTGGAAAATTTTCTTTCCTCTCTAGCACATTTTGCACTCTTTTACACATTGGACTAGAGTAGAAAATGTATGTTCAGCAGAGTTTCAATCTCTTCCCATGTCCTGTGCACAGAAGTCTTGGAATTTGATGGGAATGATCTGATTCATGCTCCCACTTGTATTTATTTTTCTTTTCTTCCCCACTGTCCTGGCTAAATGCTATCTTTATTCTCACAACCACAAAATAAATATCTATCCATAAAAAAAAAAAATCCGTATGAAATAAACCCTGCTTTTCTGTTTTCTGCTTGTGTTTTGAGAGCAGCACATAGAAGTGCTGCACAGAAGGAGCTATTTGCAGGGCACAAACTTGTCCCCAGCCTCAGCCATCCGGGGACTGCTCTGTGTATTCCTGAGTGCCATCTGCTGGCACCTCCACTGCGCAGCTCTGGTGCACAGAGATCAGACACCGCTCCTCAATCCTGAGCAGTCCCTAAGGGTTCGCACAGCACTGCCCTTATGGACAGATGTGCTGCAGCTCATGGTGAGCCTGGTCACTCCATCACTAGGTCACAGGCCATCCAGCTGGAGGTGTATAATCACAGAAGGCCAAATCTTCAGGTATTTAAAGGTGGTCATGTTCAGCTTTGCCCTCCTGACCATCAGTTAGAAAGTTTTAGCCTTGAACTTACACCTTTCTTTACAGGAATGGGCATTTATGAATATAGCTGGCTGATGGGCCACAGATAGGTCCCAGACAGGATTTTTTTCCTCTATATCCCTCCTGGTTACCTATTTAGGTGTCCTGTCTCCTCTCTGTGAAACACTGTGTTCCCCTCCCATCCCTCCTTTCTGCTTATATTCTTCCATCCCACCACATTTATATAACCAAGTACCTGGTGCTTTTTGTGTCTGGTGGTTCAACAGAAGTAGAAGGTGCCAGCAGGATTTTTGAAGCTTGATGTTCAAGGCA
Organism: Todus mexicanus; assembly: GCA_013389965.1. NCBI lineage: Eukaryota > Metazoa > Chordata > Aves > Coraciiformes > Todidae > Todus > Todus mexicanus. Next base: position 3,076 of record WEIS01021879.1, on the reverse strand, counting down.
AATATGTGGTGTGAAGCTCTTATCTGGAGTTTTTCGGCCTTTACCCCTAGGTAGGTTGTTGTAGGGCACTGTTGGTAGATTTGTAAAAATTCAGTCGCAGAGAAATATAATGTTTAAGAGGTCAGGGTAACAGGCTGAACTGTGGAAGAGCTGGCAACACCTACGTGGCAGATTGCCTTGCCTAAAGGGGTAACCGGGCACCAAATATCTTTGTGAATTTGAGTCTAGGTGTACAGGAAGATGTCACCTTGTGGAACTGTTCCACTACGGATTCAAATTCATGAAAGTCAGTGACTGGAGAGTGTGGTAACAGATTCAGCTTCTTGCACTGTGTGTTCTTTTGGTAGTGAATAGATACTATGGAAATGTAGAACAATGGGACACAAATCAAGAGGAAAAAAAGGAAACTAAAACTGCAAAAAGGAAAACTTGTTCTCTACTATACCAATAGAGCACAGAATCAGAAGAAAAGATAACAGATTTCAAGTATTATTATGCGCCTAGGTACCATGGCAATTAAATAATTTGAAAGAAAGATGGTAAGTTTGTAGGTTTGATGGTTTGGGTTTTGTTTCTCATTTGGTTTTGGCTGTTGTGGTTTTTTGGTTAGTTGTTTTTTTCGTTCTGGTTGTTTTTTTACTTTCCTCTCACTGTTTCTTCTCAGATCACCAAGTAGGAGGTTTCTTCTATTCTCACTGCATTTTTGAGCATCTCAACAGCTTTACATAGTCTCTCGGTTTGGGTACTTTTAGGTTGGAAGGACCTCTGGAGGTCATCTAGTACACCTTCCTGCTCAAAGCATGGCTAACTTCAAAATTTAGATTAGGATGCCCAGGGCCTTGTGCAGCTAAGTTTTGGAAATCTTCAAAGACAGAGATTCTTCCTGCTCTTGTGCTGAACCAACCAACCTGCACCCTGACACTGCTTAGTCTAGGCAGTTTCCTCCCTGTAAAGGGACACAGGGACTGAATGTACCAGCACAGGAGATCCCCATTTTCCTTCATATTCTCATCATGTCCATTTTTAAATGGTTATAGACCTGAATTAAGAAATAAAGTTGAATGTGTAGGTAAATGAAGATCGTGAAGGAATCTCATTCTGTCTTGTTTGTTGTTGTTTGGGGTTTTTTCTGTTCTCAGTACTGGCTATTTCTAGATATTTGAAAGAAAGTACAGCATAATGCTTCATATCTAAGGAAGTTCAAGGAGTGTTTTGAAGCCACTGTCAAAGAGGCAGCTTGAGGAAAACATACAACTCCACTTCGAGATCGTACTAGTAAATAATTTAGTGCATTTAGAGGACCTTTCCTAGGAATATTTTCCATTGCTAATGGCCTGTGGCTGCACGCAAAAATCCAGCATTTATGATGTAGATGATAGTATATCTAAAATCCTTCAATAGTCAGTTTGGATCCTCCATCATAATCGTGAGGGGAAATAAGGCACAATTCAGCTGCTCCTGAAGTCAGCATATGCCTCCCAAAGGGCTCCTTAGTAGGACAGGACTGAGTACCAGGGACTTGAAGGCATGTCCATCTTTTCAGAAACCTGTTTCTGAAAATAGTCAACACAGGTATTTCAGCTACTTCCAGACTCATGGTTCATCTTTCCTTCCACTTGTGGTCAGTGGGTAAAGTCTAGAGCAGTCATCTCCCTGGATAACAAAGGAATCCATTCAAGCAACCAGCTGGCTGACATTTCGACAACAAGCATAGCTTGAGGCCTGAAATTGCTTATTCTGCTTGTGCTTTCATGTAGAGCAAGCATGATCCTATGCTAAGACAGCTATGGCAGTTAATGAGCACTGTGAGATGAGAGAGCAGGCAGTGAGTCAGTTTTGAGATACTCCTGCTAAACAAGGTTTATGTGACTTGTAAGAAAATAAGAGTCCACTCAGCATGTGACTGTCAGACTTCGCTGAAGAGAAGACTTAAAAATCCTTTCTTCTGGGCTTTTTGCTTCCTCTCACCATTTTTTTTTGTGTTTTTCTGTGTTAGGTTTTCTTGTTCAGCGATGAATTCAGTTATCTCAAGTTAAGGCAAGAAGATGATGACAACATTAGAATAACCAGAAATTGTGCTTATACAAAAGTCACCCAGGGAAAGGACATGATCACAAGCCCAGCTTGGCTCAGATAGAGCTGATTCTGCCCCACACAGACAGTCACACGAGTGTTGCAATGACCAAGCATATTACTCCTTTAAATTTCAGTTTATTATTTTTGCTGGCCTGGCTTGCAAGTCTGATGTCTGTGTAAGACTTAACCCAGAAGAAATGGAGTCTTTATTATGGAGTCCTTATTATTTGAAAGACAAAGATGAAAACTGATATTATGATTGAGAAGCCATCTGCCCCTTATCTTTCTCTGGTGGCATATATGCAAATTAATGTCTTGGTTTCTGAATACAGTATTCGCTTCTCAATACGATTTAATGTTCCCTGGTTGATTACATCAGAACTTTTTATCTCAATAATTAATTCAGCCAAATGGATATGATGCTTCAAACATATCCATCCTCCCACTCCATTAAAATAATGTCAGAGAAGTCTCTTTTTTTTTTAATAAGGAAGAAATTATAATATTTTATCTCCCTATTTCCTCTAGTTAAATCAAAATGGCCTTTTGAGGCACTGCTAAATGGTTCATGTGGTACTAAGACAATCAAGAGAGACTTAAATGGGATTTGAAGATAACTGTGTCAAGAAGATGTGTATCCCAGTGGCTGTACAGGTGAAGATGGAACTACTGTAATTCATCCCAGTGGCTGTACAGGTGAAGATGGAACTACTGTAATTCATCCCAGCTAAAGGTGTCTGGCTGTGCTGGGATGAGGAGTCTCACAGAGTTAAGAGACACTGCTCACTCTGGAGATAGGACTTGGATCTTCTTTACTGGAAGAGATAATGAGTGAAAAGTACTTAGTGCTACATCTATCATATAAGATCCTAAAACTGAAAAGAGAATGGCATGCTCATACTACCTAGAGACCTTGGCTTTGCATAATGCCAACACTACAAATACTGCTTTCTAAAACAGTTAGTAGGACTGAAGGCAGGTTCTGGTGCAGCAGCTAACA
>WEIS01021878.1:0-11889 GCA_013389965.1 Todus mexicanus | reverse complement strand
CAGAAAATAAAAAAATTGTCAGATTTCACGTGAAAACATTATCAATTTCCAGTTGATTCTGAACATATTTGTACTTACCAATAGGAGCATCTGCTGCATATCCCTCTCTAAAGACATGCAAGTTCTTAGAGCTCCTACAAGTTAAAAATAAAAGTAAGACTATTATTCTCAGTACTGTCCTTTAGGAAGTGCTGTCACTACACTAAAAAGCCTACAACACTAGATTTCCCCAGATTGACTGTCTCTCCGTAGAAACAGTGATTCACACAGAGGTTCCAATTGACCTAGAGAAAGACGTTGCAACAAATCATGCTACTTTTATTTATTTTATAAAATAACAAACAAGCAAAAAAGTTGGGGTTTTTTTAAAGGTGCAGATCCAGGGGACGGGGTAAAACATGGGATTTAGCATCCAAATCTGGCACTGTGCTCTCAAAATCCCACCATAACAACCTTCTAAATGTTGAGGGACCCAGAATTCATCACACATCTTCCTCTCTGCCCTCAGAGTCCCTGGGCACCGGCAAGGACAGTTCTCTGCACGCACAGAAGTGCCCAAGCCTGCACAGATCAGGTGCCCGGTTCCCGGATCCAGAAAGTAGGTGGAGCAGCACCTCTGTCCCCTCAGGGGCCTGATTCAGCGTGTGAGCTGAAACACATTGACAGGATTTGGCCCCATGTGCAAGAAAATGTCAGTGCTTTAGTGTTTTGTATGAGGAGGAAGAGTTCAGCTGAGTTATGGTCTCCTGCAGGTTAGAACAGTCTGTGACAGTAGAAAGGTTGGGTTGAGTGACCTCCTGGGCTCAACAGGAGGAATACCCAGGCTCTCAGCTCTTGGGGAAGTGCACCAGGAGGCACCTTCCACCCCTCCCTCCGCAGCTGTCCTGCTGCAGAAAGGAATGCAATCTTTTAGGTTCTTACATAAAGATGGGTGTGGGCCCTCTCTGCTGGCCACCTTTGAAAACATGATCTGTGTGGCTCTTTGGTTAGAGGTGTCTATCTCCAGTGGGGTGTTGCGATCCTGCTGGAGAGTTTTACTGATTTGACTCCAAAGCTTGGTCTTTAGGAAAGGAGAATTTTTCATACATTTCTGGGCTGTGAGCAAGCTCTGAAACTGCTCCTCAGCCAGCATGCAGCTCTTCTGGGCATAATATGCCTGATTCCCCCATTCCTTGCATTGGGAGCCCGAGCATCTAACTCCATATTTTAGTTGCTATTTGAGGGATGGGCAAAGTCCTTAAAAGCTGGATGTAGAAATGCTGAACACCTCAAGGGAGATATTACTCCTTGGTGTACTTACCATGGTGTTTAAACTCACCAAAGCAAAACTATTTAGGCAGGATATAAGCTCGTTATCTGGGGCTGTCAGGCCTAAGTCATCATGGGGAGATGTCCAGGCATCTATTGTAGGTGGTGTCCTTCCAGAAACTGTTCCTGTCCACTGTGGATAGGTACCATATAAGAAGCCAAGATACATGTTGCAGGCTGGCTGAATTACTCAAATTTGAATGTAATAGGCGTGTAATTAGTCCATCTAAGCAGTATAGTAAAAGTGTAAAAGCCTTGTAAAGTGGTTGAAGAAGGGGCTGAGATGGCATTTAATAGGTGCTGGTATAGAAAGCAGTCATGAAAAAAGTATTGCCAAAAATAGATGAAAAGAGAAAAAGAGGAATGAAGGGAAAAAGAGGAATAGGAGGAGCGTGGGCACTCCTAGAATCACAGAATGGTAGGGATTGGAAGAAACCTTTGGAAGTCATCTAGTCTCTCTACTAAAGCAGGTTCACCTACAGCGTTGCTGGAACAGAGGGAAGAGTAGGAACATACTTGGAAAGCAAAGTGATTTATTCCAAACCAGATTTAAGGTGGTGGTTCCTCAAGTTGGGATGTTAGGTAGACATCTGTGACCCACTGTACTTAGTGGAAGCCTCTTAGAGCTACAAACAGTGAGTAGCATGTCTGCCCTACTAGAGATAGCAAACTCATCGAGTCTGTCTAAACTCGTTTAGTTTTGTTTCTTCTGTTCTGTAGCAAATCCAGCAGCGATGCAGCAGCTGAATTGCTTTTTGGTTATGTCAGGATCATTTTCAATGACTTGCACGTGCAAGCTTTTCAAATATAGACTTGTGGTAGCAGTGTTACACGGGGTGAATCCACCCTCAGCAGACCCAGCTGCAAGAGCCACTGTCCTGGGTTCCTTGCTGCTCACACGAGGGGAGCACCTGACATATCGGTGACATCTTCTCTCAGTCATACAAGCCGATATCAAATGTGCCTGCTGGCTGGCTTCCAGAAGAAAGGGAGATGGCTCTTTAAAGACTCCTTCATAAAAATAAAAAGTCTGTTCTCCTTTTAAAATTAAAAATTGATTTATAACGAGTTGCAAAGGCTTGCTTTTGTCCTCTAAAAATGATAAAGATAGTGCTTGGAACAATGACTGAGAATGCTCTACAAGATGTTTCTTAGAACACAGTAACTGATCAGAGGCGGGAGGATAGGAAGAAAATAAAAAACCCGCATGAATATGTATGAATCCAGTTGAACCCTGCTTTGATTTGAAATATTGGTGGTCTCTTTTCCCATTTCCAGTACCTATGGTAGATTTACATGGGTAATTTCTATCCATGCTAATGGGGATTATAATGTAAATCCCTCATGCCTCAATGGGAAAATAGACCCTTTGGTTTTCCATCAGGAGCCCGTGTGCCTGCGAGGTTTCATTAGCAACGTGTTAGATTGCAACAGGAAAGATGTACGTGTGTTTAGTGGTGCGATTTGTCCAAGTTTTCACATGCGGTTCACCACGATGTAGAGCCTTTGTTAAGAAGGAAACAAAAGCCACCAGCCCGTGTCTCTTGCTGTAGTCTTTCAGATGCTATCTCCAGAAGCCCACTAGAATATTGGATTCTGGTCAAGAGAGAGGACAGGCTTTATCCTGAGGAGCTCATTAGTCTAAAACAACTCAAAAGGCCCTGGGGGGAGGATGTTGTTACTGTGTATTTGTCTTCTTTTAACAAAACTCACCTGATTTCCTAGGACCCCATTTCTGGGGTGCCTGCTTGTCTTACTGAAATGTACGGAGTTATGCTGGTGCTTTTAATTTGTAAGTGGTTTTGAAACTCAGCTACTTGAAAGTTTACTTTTAACAGACAGGTGAATGGTACTGGCAGAGCCAAGTTGAGGGACTCTGAGTCATCTGCTGCAGAGCTAAAGATAACATTATTTTTATTCACTCTGTACCTGTAACAATGGGCTAAACACTTCATGGACCATTGGAAAGATAAAATCCTATCCATGCCCCAAGGAACTTGGAGTGAATAGACAGCATACAAAGGATGGGCGAGATCAAACTAGGCAGAGTCCTGCTGAGTCAGTAGCCTCTTTTTATTTTAATTTGAGACTCTCAGACTGTTTTCCAAATCACTTTTTGCTTTTAAAAAGTTGTTTTATTTACAGCTGAAACCTTGGAGAGAAGCAGCCAGGGGAACTGTTGCATTCGTATTTGCGAGATTTGCAGGGACTCTTAAATGACTCCATTTGTCTTAATACAGTATTCACAGGTTTTGTCTGTGGGTGATATTTGAAAATACCAAAGTTTGTAATTACGGGAGTGTGGACAATCTAAATATCTGAGGAATAGAGGAGAATGACACCCAGAAAGTCTAAACAGTCTTCAAGTGACGCATCAGTTTAGCTTCACAAGTAGGTGGCTTCTGGGATAGTGACCACCAGTTGGCTCAAGTCTGGTAGATGTTGTTTCAGAAATGAAGTACTGAGTGGAAGGTGGTAGAGAACAAGTGCCTGGGGAGGGAGATTTGAGGATGGAGGAACACTGAAAGAATGAGGAAAGGGTGGGAGAGATTTAGCGACGGCCAAGCTTTGGGCCATTTCAAATGAGGATTGAAGTCAGGGGACCTGTGTGGGTCTGACATCAGGAAGCTCTGTTTAAGCAACGCAAACCAAACCTTAAAAAGTTTTAATAAACTGGTTTGGCTTCAGAGGAAAGCGAAAGTAATAAAGAAAAATGGGAGAATTTATGAGTGAAGATAAAATGAGTTGCTTGTGTTCACTTGAGCTAGGTAATGATTAAAGGGCACCCGATAACTGTCAGGCTATGGAAGAAAAAGGGAGATACGCTCTCTGAAGTCTACCACATGTGACACCAACCAAGATGATTTTTGTTAGATCCATTTGTACCTATCTTCGTAAAATGATCATCCTTCCTCTTGCGTGCTTTGATGAGCAGTAAAATAGCCATCAATTTAAATGACTGTAGGCACATTATGAAACAAAGCAGGGGTGCATCCCATCTGACCTCCATTTCTGGCAGATACCGCGAGGTGTTTTGTTGAATTTTGAAATGTTTATTTGCAGAGTTAAAGCTAGAGGTACAGCTGTTTTAATCTGAAGTGCAGGATACAACTCTTCAGGTAAAGCTTGAAATCTCTCAGCTGTTACAGCTGGTCCTAGCTCGGGACCTATGATGCAAAACTTGAATGAAGCAAGGCAGTAATAAAAGCACTGCAAAGGGCTAGAACTAGAAGTACGTAAATCCAGTTAAACACTAGTGAGAATTACTAGGAAAAAAAGAACCTGTTGAACTACTATATTAATTACCAAAAGGAAGTGATGGAAAGTCCATCTCGTAGGTCACAGCACTGGAAAACGTGCCATAGAAAACAATCCTACCGTAGCAAACAAAAGAGCGGATCTGCCAGCTTTCGTTGCTGATTGTTCTTTCCCATCTTGTCTTTGTTTGTTTTTTTCCCTCCTCATAGGGTATTTTATTTTCGTTCTCAATTCTTCACATGGTAAAGAATCACATGTCACATTCAAGCAGTTTAAAAATTCTTAGGCCCTCATTTAATGTACAGCAGAAACCTTTATTGCACAGGCTGTCTTCATTCTTTGTAAGGCTATTTCAGGAGATGTGCTTTTGGGGGGGGAGCTTGTATGTGATAGAGTTGAGTATGTTTATAATGAGGCCTGGTGCTATTGTTATTCGAGATGAACCAGCCTGACAATAGGAGCCCTACTGTGAAGAGTGCATTGTATTCATGCTCGGAGCAGTCTTCTCTAGCCCATGGAACATTGCATCCCTTGCTGTAAATAATTCCACATACTAGTAATTGGATAAAAACTAGTGGCCTCTTCCTCTTAAAAAGGACCGTGTTGAAAATGTTTTGCTTTCCTGCTTTGGATCTAATTTCACGACCTACTGTTACATTGATAATCGCTTCAGACGCCTGCTGGTAATTGTGTTTTGGCTGTTCTTGTGTGGGTTATACCATCTCTCCCCCATTTCATTTCTCTTTCTTTCAGGAGAAATCCCAATGGTGAATTCATCAATTGGACCAAATTGCTGTACGTGTAACTGTCAGTCAACCCTCCAGGCTATTCTTCAAGAGCTCAAGACCATGCGAAAATTGATGCAGATTCAAACAGGTACAGTGATCAACCCCATAGCAAGCACTTAGTTGAAGATGGCCCTGCTCATTGCATGGGGATTGGACTAGATGATTTTTGGAGGTCCTTTCTAACCCAAATTATTCTGTGATTCTATGATCTTATTAGGAGGAATAATTTAGTAAGACAGAAACCTGTGTGGAGAGTTGGGAAAACCTGCACTGTTTCCTGCTCTCTTTGACTTATTGTTCAAAGTCAAATTTTCAGAGTCTTCTTGGAAATGTAGTTTTTACTTCTCAGATCCTTACCTGTTCTTATCTTGAAGGAATTTTTTAAGACTAAATTTAAAAAATCTTATGTGATTAGATTAGCAATGGAAGCTGAGTGGAAGGGTCAATATGCCATAACCACCCCAGTTTGGTTTCACGGTGTGTTCATTCAGAGGTGCAAAGTGCTGCTTTACCTGTTATCTGCTTAGCAGTTCACTAATCTTAGAGGTAAAAAAAAAAAAAAATTAGAAGGCCACTTAAGTTATTGCATAACACTTCCTTCAAAGGGCTTTAAAGTTGCAACTCCGTGGTAACCTCAGCTGAGCTAGCTGCTGCATGTCGTGGCCTCCACCCTTCTTCAGGCTGGTTTACCAGTTCTTTCTACTGGCTGAACCAGCAATAATCTGTTCATTGGGGAAAACTATTATTAAAGTCTGGGTTTCTGGTAGGTTAGGTGCTGAAACAGAACAGTGCAGAGCCAGAGGAGCGCTAGAGTCAGCAAGGTAACAAGACCATGGCAGCGAGGAGTTAGGTAGGTCATCATACACTGCTGGGAAGCTGCAGCTTCCGTGCTTCCAAAAGAATTGTGTTCACACTAATAAGGAGTTGGAGATGTTGGAGATGTTGTCAGTTGAGTTGCCCGTCCAGTGTGAGTGCTAAGATGCGGAGCCGTGGAGGTTTTGCTCTTAGAGTGGCTGGATATGACCTCTGTGAGAAGAGGGAGTGTTGAGTAATTAACTGAAATATGGGTGGAGTGAAGGGTTGACTAAACTCCTTGTCTCCACGGCGTATAATGCTTCAGTGAGCGACCGCAGGGATCAGAGAGGTTTTGTAATACCAGCTGATACACATAAAAAGGCTTTGCTAAAAGTCATGGGTTTACAAAGAAGCACACGAAGGCCCAGTTCTGCAATCTGCTGGGACAGGGAATTCTTTACACAGTTGCACCGATTTTATTGAGATTCCATCCGTGATTAGAAGTGGCTCGTGGGGGAGAGGTACAGAACTGGGGGTTATGCCAGAAGATCTGGCTCCTCAACAGCAGGAACATTTCTTATTTATTATGTATCTACAGTATAAGTACCTTGTTAATTAGTGAATCCCTGGGAATAGTTCATATTTTCCAGTAGGCATGAAATGATGATTTTGCAGAGAAAGAAAATCGTTTGGTGCTTCTGTGGCTAGAAGAAGAAAGCTAAAATGCAAACATTTAAGTGGAAGTGTAATAGTATTCAAACACCTTTCTGTCTAAATGATAAACTACAAATTAGTCTTGTAAATCCTTGCCAGAAATTAAACATCCCAGAAACCTTGTAAGAAACAGTATTCAGCAGTTTGGGTTTTTTCGCAGAGCTCAGTAGACAACTGCTGTTTGTAGTTCACTCCTAGCTCAAATGAGTTTAATTTGCAAGTGTAGCACTTCGGGCTTTTTTTGTTCTGACCTCAATGTTACTGATTCCTCCAGACATCTAGTTGTATCTGTGTGGCATCCTGCTGGAGGACTCGCTCACATTGGTACAGGTTCAGGATTGGTGCCTTAATTTATGTAAATGATTATGGATACTGGAAAATATGAAATACTGATAAATATAAAATATGATCTCTTAGATTTCAGAGTTAACACATGAACTGTCAGTTTCTGTGTATGAGCAAAACAAACTGATGCAACTTTGGATTACCTTTTCCCCAGAAGTTAAACTGTAGAATGGTGTTTTCACTCATTCTTGACATAATGGTACTTGAAATGTTCATGCTGAGTTAATTAACTTGTTGAGTGCATTCATAAAAATAACTGTTATTGCATTAGCGCTCATATTGTCTTACTTTATCAGGAAAAGATCCTCAAAAGCAGTGAGATTCTTAGTTATTCAAGAGGATATACAAATTAGTCATTGCTTAAGACTTTCCTGACACCAGCCGTCCAGTGGTCACTAGGAGAAAGAACCATGTATTCCTAGTTTTCCTAAAACACTGTTCTATCAGTATGTCCTGAAAAAAATCATAGTGGAGCTCAGTGTCCTTATCCCCATTGTACGAATTGAAAAATTTTGCCAAGATGATAAAATGTAACTGTTGCACATGCACAAACAGCCCTGGAAACCGTACCCCTTATCTGGAAGATAAGCTCAATATGTCGGTAGTTTAATGGTCCGTCTGTGTGGTTGTACTTGTGCTTTTGTCTGTATATTTAATTGATTACTTCCTTTCATTCAGTTGGGACTCAGACCAGACAGCAGCCTCCCATTCCTCTGATCTGTGCGCAAAAGTCCACGATATCAAGAAAGAGAAATAAAAAGAAAAAACTGCCCCTCAAACCTGTTGAACCAATTAGCGTGAATAAGAAAACCAGCTCTGCGGAGAATGAAAAGAAGTTATCAGCAAACTCCGAACGATTGAATCTGCAAGCTGCTGAACCTCCCGCAAAACCAGAAACCCCTGTTTCAGGATTTGGAATTATCCTTGAATCGGCTTCATCAGATGTAAGTTAATATTTTAATATATGGGATCACTGGGTTTTAAAGTAGTAACTCACTCAGGAGAATCAGTACGCAAGTCAGCTTGACCCATCTTCCCGCTTTTTGTTGGAATAAACCAGCAAATCTTGGGTAGGGTCGAATAGGGACAGCAGGGTTGGACTTACTAAAAAATTCTAGTGCTTTCTTTTTTTTATTTCAACTTTCACAAGCGTGTAGTTCTCCCTTGAGTTCAAGGCTGCCCGTTGTTTGAGCTTGCAGTGAAAACTTGTTCTTCGTCTCTCCTGTTGCCAAAAGCCACCGTGGGATCAAGAGCTGTGAAAAGTGCTGCGTGTATAAACTGTTCACAGCCCTGTCATTTGCTGATGAGCGCACGTAGTCCACACGTATGCCCTTATCCTGCCAAGGTGTATTTACGTGCCGTGTTTCATGCCTGGCTGATCCCTCTGGCTTCAGGGGACTCCACCTCTATAAAGTTTGTACCTCAATCTTTGCTGAATTGAGTCGTTTGGTCTTCATCGCTGTGGTTGCTGGATGAAGGCCTTGGACTTTGCCACTCTGAAAACATAGCGTCATAGAATGGTTTAAGTTGGAAGGGACCTCTAAAGGTCATCTAGTCCAATCCCCCTGCAGGGAGCAGGGACATCCTCAACTAGAGCAGGTTGCTCAGAGCCTCGTCAAGCCTGACCCTGAGTATCTCCAGGGATGGGGTCTCCACCACCTCCCTGGGCAACCTGTTCCAGTGTTCCACCGCCGTGTACTTTCCGATGTAAAATTGCAATAAGCATGTTTTCTTGATTCGTGTAACATGTACACATCGATAGAAATTTCTTGTATCTGGGGGCTGATTGGCTTTGTTCAAGTGACCAAAGAGATGTCATCTGAACCAGTTGACTGATGAGTAAACTGATCATTAATTTCTCTAATACATTTTTAATTTTGACCAGGCAGCTTCCAGTTTCCTAAGTACTATGAGCTAGAAAAACGTAATTAAATTCAGTATCAATAAGCGTAAGTGAAAACAATGCAGCAGATAATATTCTACCTTTCTGGAAGTGGGAACTAATAATAAAAAAAGAGCAGTCATGGTAATTCAGTTATACAGATGCAAGCCACACCGCTAATTAGATTGCAGTCTCGTGCCACAGTCGGTGTAGTGATACAGGGTAACTAGTTTGATGCTTTTTCAGAGGTTTTCCTTTTGTTGTATTCTGCTTAATAATGTTGGAGGGAATGGTTTGAGGAGGGACTGGTAATTTATCTCCAGTACACAATTCGTGCTTATAATTTTTCTTTGCTTGTGGCACTCTTTTCAGCTTGAAAAAGGGTTTTCAAAATAGTTTTGTACTTGCAGTGGAATTTAATTTGGCTTTATGAATGTATCGCATCGCTGGACACAATTCTTCTTAGGTGCCAATTTGACCTAAGGAAAAAAAAAAGGAGAAATAAACACAGGGCTCATAAATCAGGCCCTCATCTGCCCTCCCATGCCCTGGCCCCTGCTTGCCACAGTAGTTGTTTGACTACATTTACAGAGCAAGAAGCCCGAGACAAACAAATTGGTTTGGTTTTGTCTTTGGAAAGAAAACAGTTGAGTTCTGAAATAGATATATTTAACAGCGAAAATAAAATGCGACCTTAAACATTTTGAGAAGGCTAAAGAAAGTGACTTCTTTCAGAATGAATGGTGGTATTCTCCTTTTCCATTTATTCATAAGCATCTCTAGTGTGCTCACGACCAGCGCGTCTGAGTGCCTGAAAAAGCTGAGGCATTTTACACAGCACCATAAATAAATGTTCCCTTGAGAATATTGCACAGGTTGTCTGTAGCGTGTGCTGTGTCAGACGCCAGGGCTGCCGCTGCTGTTATTTTGCCAATATTTATTGAACTTTAAGAAAAATCTCAGTTTAACGTGTATAAAATCAAGGCTACCGCAGCCAGTGCAATTAGTTCAGATTTGCCGAGATGAAATGCTGCTGCTTACAGAGGTGGAAAAAGTCTCTGTGAGACCGACTCTTAATCTGGCCCACGAATCAGAGAACCTGCTTTTTAACTGTAATGATCAGTTACTCTTAGTAAACTTCCTTCTGTTTGTTTTACTGTTACAATATTTTATTTATAACCTAATCATTTCTAATCTACGTAGTACAACCTACTAAAACGTCTAGGATTAAATCTAATTTGCTGCCTGCTAATTTTAGCACAGCAAAAGCCTTTGGCATTCAGATCTTACTTATTTTATTTTAAATAGTTTGCTCACCAGTTCCTTATGCCACGATTGTCATCTACTAACAAATGCTTTTCCTTTTGGGAAGTGATCATGAAGTTCGTTTAGGTACTGATTGTCTTTGATTGAAGAATAATTTATTACTAAAGGAAAGTAAGAATAAATCAGCATTTTGTCTTCAAATTTTTTCACTGGCGTACAAATTCATTCCAATGTTAAGAATAAAATAGTCGAAACTAAAATAATATTGACTCCTCCGCGCTGGGACACTGGTAAGGATTGAAATGTGTTTTACAGCTGTACTAGTGAAGATGATTTGTCTGCCCTGTGTGGCTTTTATCATTGAGGTCATCTTAGATTGTTATCCTAAGACCCAAGACCCAAGTAACAACCTAGGACCGGATACCTTCGTCACCATGACAACTACATTCNACCGGATACCTTTGTCGCCATGACAACTACATTCTGGTTTTTGATTAACACCAGGTAGAATTTGTCCCCAAGTTGTAAACTCGGCCCACTTGTATTTACTCTTGAAAATCTTTTCCGTCACCAGAAAGTTTTAACATATTAAAAACCCACCTACATCAGAAGGTTGTCAAATAGAGCAACTCTTGATTCTTTTGCTGGATCCAGCATTTTGAAAGTTCTCAAGGTAAAAAACAACTTTTCATCCAGAACAAGCTGAGAAACTTACGTGGGTTTTAGGTATTTTTTTTNAAGGCCTTTGTCTGCTTGGCCCCCAGTGCAATTGAGAGGAGGCTCCTGTGAAATGCAGGATGATTTTGTTTCCTCTCTGTCTCATTTTCTGGCTGTCGTGTAAATCCCTGTGATTTACCACTGAGGATTTTTATGCTGAAATAAGCTGTCTATCTAACATCATCCACTTCTAAGGATGTATTTGGGGAATATGAAAAGGAGGGTGAAATGGATGATGAGCAAGTGCTGGCTCCAAGGACAACTTCAAACTCATCATCTACTTATATGAGCCGTATCTGTGCTGGAAGCCCTCTTGGGAACCCATGTGGAATGGGCCAGTAGCCCTGAATTTGTGCTTCATGGAAATGCCCCACAGAGGGCTCGTTCACATCGTTTGGCAGAGAAACAAGTCCATAAAATTGATAGACATCCCAAAAAAGCATCACATAGAGGAGTATGCTCTGGGATGATCCTCTCGCTTGTCATTATTATGCAATATTGAAAGGTATCTCTTTTTTTTGCGATAGTTGTGAGCCTAGAAATAACGTCAGTAATAGGTAACTATTCCAGTGGCTTAGACATGAGTGTGGTTATTTGATTTGTCTTTTAAGGTGCTTCTTCACTGATGGGGTCTAATTTCAATGAAGTAGGCTGCTGCCGTACTGACTAACTGGGAAAAGGCTCCTGGTTTGATTAAGTGAATGTAAAGTCTCACCAGATGCATGATTGAAGGAAAAGAATGTCTGTGAATGCTCGTTTAATTGAAACATTTGTATTCTTTTGGTAGCCAGAAGTGCAACTTGCTGAAGGCTTTGA